>JAXIVJ010009952.1:0-12500 GCA_036785665.1 Chirona hameri
TACCATGTTCTTCTGATGCACTGAGAGCTGATTAGTCGAGAGCATGCGAAACCTGACAGAATTTTCATGTGGAATGACATATAGGAAAAAAGTTTGGCAGCACATCGTCATTTTTTTTTGCGATACAGGACCATATTTAAAGATATGCAGACATATTCTGGGGATAACACGGGAACGAAACACCGAACATCCATTCAAATATCAGTACCCTCAAAAAATAGTTGTATGCAAATAAGTTATTTTCGATCAGAGTGTTTTATTTTTAGGTGTTGATTAGAAAATGTAAGCAATGAAATATAAAATGTTTTTTGTGTATATTATCCTGCTTGGAGAATAGCTTTTGAACTTATAAAGCAAGCCTTTTGTGTATAGAGAATTTATAGATAAAAAGCTGAAAGTCTCGTTACACAGAACTTATCTGAAATTTAGTGGATTTTTTTTAGCGCTATGTAAACAGGACTATAGATAGAAAAGCCTGGCAGCTAGCGCACACCATATGTCTCTCTCTCTCTCTCTCTCTCTCTCTCTCTCTCTCTCTCTCTCTCTCTCCCTCCCTCTCTCTCTCTCTCTCTCTCTTCTCTCTCTCTCTCTCTCTCTCCCTCTCTTCTCTCTCTCTCTCTCTCTCTCTCTCTCTCTCTCTCTCTCTCTCTCTCTCTCTCTCTCTCTCTTCTCTCTCTCTCTCTCTCTCTCTCTATATATATATATATATATGTGTGTGAAATTCGATTTAATATAAACTAGGTATCCTCATATAATCAGCCCAACCGCCTCAGAATACCTGTGATTCCTCCCTCTCATCAATCACGGCAACCCCCAGAGCAGGACTTAAGCTCTCGCGGCCCGTATATTTGCCCAGTGACGACCTACTCTACTCTCCTCTCCCCTTTATCGCTCACCTCCGACCCGGCCGTGGGATGACGTCATGTCAAGGTCACGTTCAGTGTCTCACAAACCCGAGGTGTGTTCCTACCCTTGTGACACCTATCGGGGGTGAGCTCAATAATAGTTGCTTTGGAATCATCTGAGTGCAGCCGCGATTGACCCACTGGTGGCGCGAGGCAGTTGTCAGAACTTCTGCACTGCACTGTGCGGTGACGTCAACACGTACTACAAATCCTGTGACAAGTGCCAGCGGCGCAGCCGGCCGACACCTGCGATGAACGCGCAGCTACAGACGGAGCTGTACACAGGACCGTTTGAGAGGGTGGCTATAGACATCACGAGATGACGCTGGCGAGTAGCGGCAATCGGTACGCGTTGGTAGTTATGGACTACTTTTCCAAGTTTGTCCGAGTGTACCCTATGCCTGATCAGAAAGCGGAAACAGTAGCAGACAAACTGTTGTGTTGGGTCTTCGAGCACGGGGTGCTGGAGCGGATCCATTCCGACCAAGGACGCCAGTTTGAGTCAAACGTTTTTCAGGAACTTCGTCGCAGACTAGGCATGAAAAAAACCCGAACGACATCCTACCACCCGGAGAGTGATGGTATGGTTGAGCGTTTCGACCGGACGTTGAAAGCCGCAGCAGAGGGTAAGCCGAAATTAGGATTGCCGTTCAGGGGACCAGGAACTGTGTTTCAGAAACTCGGGGGATGATGATGGGGTTGTGTATCGCGTGCACTTACCGCGCGAAGGCGAGGTTGTCCTCCATCACAATAGGCTTAAACCATATGCTGGCAGACAAGAGCCGGAGCCGCAGAGATCGGCCGACATGAGGAACAGATTCTCCCGTTGGCGAACATAATCGAACAGGGGCGGAGCGAGGTGCCCCAGCGCAGGGCCGAGGAACTCCTGCTGCTGTGGGGATCGGACCAGCAATCGGAGAGACCATACCAGCGCAGGGCCGAGGAACTCCTGCTGCTGTGGGGATCGGACCAGCAATCGGAGAGATCATACCAGCGCAGGGCCGAGGAACTCCTGCTCCTTTGGGGATCGGACCAGCAATCGGAGAGATCATACCAGCGCAGGGGACGAGGAACTCCTGCTGCTGTGGGGATCGGACCAGCAATCGGAGAGATCATACCAGCGCAGGGCCGAGGAACTCCTGCTGCTGTGGGGATCGGACCAGCAATCGGAGAGACCATACCAGCGCAGGGACGAGGAACTCCTGCTGCTGTGGGGATCAGACCAGCAATCGGAGAGATCATACCAGCGCAGGGCCGAGGAACTCCTGCTGCTGTGGGGATCGGACCAACAATCGGAGGAGAGCCCATACCAGCGCAGGGCCGAGGAACTCCTGCTGCTGTGGGGATCGGACCAACAATCGGAGGAGAGCCCATACCAGCGCAGGGCCGAGGAACTCCTGCTCCTGTGGGGATTGGACCAGCAATCAGAGAGATCATACCGCACTCGCAGTGGACGAGAGGTGCGACGTCCTCAACGTTATGCCGCCCTCGTGTCAATGTTTTCTGCCGACGTTGCTTTTCTTCCAGGCATCATGTCCTTCATGGAGGAGCTGGACGTCGACGTGGACCTGATGGGAGGTGATCGTTCGTCCTGGATGGTGAGAACCCGCCACTGGACGTCGACGTGGACCTGATGGGAGGTGATCGTTCGTCCTGGATGGCGAGAACCCGCCACTGGACGTCGACGTGGACCTGATGGGAGGTGATCGTTCGTCCTGGATGGCCAAAACCCGCCACTGGACGTCGACGTGGACCTGATGGGAGGTGATCGTTCGTCCTGGATGGCGAGAACCCGCCAGTTGCACCTCCGCATCGCCACGATCGAAGAGCTGAAAACTGGAGCCGGCTCCCCGCGGCTCACCGAGGACCAGACGATGAAGGACAGGCTAGCCGAACTGGAGACTGCCGAACTGGAGACTTCCGAACTGGAGACTGCCGAACTGGAGACTGCCGAACTGGAGACTGCCGGACTGGAGACTGCCGAACTGGAGACAGCCGAACTGGAGACAGCCGAACTGGAGACTGCCGAACTGGAGACTGCCGAACTGGAGACTGCCGATCTGGAGACTGCCGAACTGGAGACAGCCGAACTGGAGACTGCCGAACTGGAGACTGCCGAACTGGAGACTGCCGAACTGGAGACTGCCGAACTGGAGACTGCCGAACTGGAGACTGCCGAACTGGAGACTGCCGAACTGGAGACTGCCGAACTGGAGACTGCCGAACTGGAGACTGCCAAACTGGAGACGCGCGTACGCTGACTGAACAGAGTTTCGGACGGAGTCGGCGCGCGGTGTTCCGGATCGGCTGCGGCGGGCTGGTAGACAACCCGGTCCCGGCCCGGTGCACTGTGGCGGGGTGCTGGAGCACGGCACCCGGGCCGGCCCCGGGGCGGGTGGACAACCCGGCCCGGTCCCGGACCGTGCGGGCGCCGTGACCGTGTGGACTGGTTAGGCAGAGCAGCAGCGCGGGACCTGAGGCTGGTGAATTCCCATAGCTGCTCATGAATCATATGTGCTGTTCTGAAATGGCTCAGAAGACGTTATTTGTCATTCACATCATCTGGCATGGCATGGCGGTGATGTGGGATTGTCCGTATGAGGGGCAGGTGCTGAAGCCGTCAGATCGCTGTATTGTTTGGGATGTGGTGTGTGTGTTTGTATTTGCTGGAAACATTTTTGGCGAGGGGGAAGGGTGTTAGGGTCGGGCCGTGCCTCTGCGGGCGCGCCCCGTGGTGCCCGCCCTGGACCCGCCTGTGCGGACCGGCTACGCCTCTGCGGGCGCGCCCCCGTGGTGGCCGTCCTGGACCCGCCTGTGCGGGCCGGCCGCCCGGGGCGGTGACCGGCGGTCAGCTCAGGGGCAGAGCCGGACCCGGGATGGAAATCCAGTCGTGTCTGGAACCTGCTGCGTGTCGGCTAGTGGAGGACCGAGGTCTCGAAATCCAGTCGTGTCTGGAACCTGATGCGCGTCGGCTGGTGGAGGACTGAGGTCTAGAAATCCAGTCGTGTCTGGAACCTGATGCGTGTCGGCTGGTGGAGGACTGAGGCCTCGAAATCCAGTCGTGTCTGGAACCTGCTATGTGTCGGCTGGTGGAGGACCGAGGTCTCGAAATCCAGTCGTGTCTGGAACCTGCTGCGTGTCGGCTGGTGGAGGACCGAGGCCTCGAAATCCAGTCGTGTCTGGAACCTGATGCGCGTCGGCTGGTGGAGGACTGAGCTCTGGAAATCCAGTCGTGTCTGGAACTTGATGCGTGTCGGCTGGTGGAGGACCGAGGCGGTGGAACACGACCATCTTTTCATTTAACCATCCATGTTTGTTATGAACATGAGAACTGTCTGGACTGCGCCGCGCTATGCTCGTCGTTTGAGCTGCGCTCCGTCTGGACTCTGACTCAGAGTCATTCTGACTCAGAGTGACTCTGACTCAGAGTGACTTTGACTCAGAGTGCTCTGACTCAGAGTGACTCCGACTCAGAGTGACTGACTATGAGTGACTCTCTACTCTGAGTGACTCTGACTCAGATTGACTCTGACGCAGAGTAAATCTGACTATCTCTGAGTGAGTGACTCTGACTCAGAGTGACTGACTCAGAGTGACTCTGACTCTGAGTGACTCTGACTCTGAGTGACTGTGACTCAGAGTGACTGACTCAGAGTGACTGACTCAGAGTGACTGACTCAGAGTGACTCTAACTCAGAGTGACTCTGACTCAGAGTGACTGACTCAGAGTGACTCTGACTCAGAGTGACTCTGACTCGGAGTGACTCTGACTCAGAGTGACTCTGACTCTGAGTGACTGTGACTCAGAGTGACTGACTCAGAGTGACTGACTCAGAGTGACTCTGACTCAGAGTGACTCTGACTCAGAGTGACTGACTCAGAGTGACTCTGACTCAGAGTGACTGACTCTGAGTGACTCTGACTCAGAGTGAATCTGACTCAGAGTGACTCTGACTCAGAGTGACTGACTCAGAGTGACTCTGACTCTGAGTGACTGACTCAGAGTGACTCTGATTATGAGTGACTCTGAGTGACCCTGACTCTGAGTGACTCTGACTCTGAGTGACTTTGATTATGAGTGACTCTGAGTGACCCTGACTCTGAGTGACCCTGACTCTGAGTGACTCTGACTCTGAGTGACTCTGACTCAGAGTGACTCTGACTCAGAGTGACTCTGACTCAGAGTGACTCTGACTCAGAGTGACTCTGACTCTGAGTGACTCTGATTCTGATTGACTATGACTCTGAGTGACGCTGACTCAGCGTGACTCTGACTCTGAGTGACTCTGACTCAGAGTGTATCTGACTCTGAGTGACTCTGATTCTGATTGACTCGACTCAGAGTGACTCTGACTCAGAGTGACTCTGACGCAGAGTAAATCTGGCTCTATCTGAGTGAGTGACTCTGACTCAGAGTGACTGACTCAGAGTGACTGACTCAGAGTGACTCTGACTCAGAGTGACTCTGACTCATAGTGACTCTGACTCGGAGTGACTCTGACTCAGAGTGACTCTGACTCTGAGTGACTGTGACTCAGAGTGACTGACTCAGAGTGACTGACTCAGAGTGACTGACTCAGAGTGACTCTGACTCAGAGTGACTGACTCAGAGTGAATCTGACTCAGAGTGACTCTGACTCTGAGTGAATCTGACTCAGAGTGACTCTGACTCTGAGTGACTGTGACTCAGAGTGACTGACTCAGAGTGACTGACTCAGAGTGACTCTGACTCAGAGTGACTGACTCAGAGTGACTGACTCAGAGTGACTCTGACTCTGAGTGATTCTGACTCAGAGTGACTCTGACTCAGAGTGACTCTGGTTATGAGTGACTCTGAGTGACCCTGACTCTGAGTGACTCTGACTCTGAGTGACTCTGATTATGAGTGACTCTGAGTGACCCTGACTCTGAGTGACCCTGACTCTGAGTGACTCTGACTCTGAGTGACTCTGACTCAGAGTGACTCTGACTCAGTGACTCTGACTCAGAGTGACTCTGACTCAGAGTGACTCTGACTCTGAGTGACTCTGATTCTGATTGACTCTGACTCTGAGTGACTCTGACTCAGCGTGACTCTGACTCTGAGTGAATCTGACTCAGAGTGACTCTGACTCAGCGTGACTCTGACTCTGAGTGACTCTGACTCAGTGACTCTGACTCAGAGTAACTCTGGAGTGCCGTCCATGTTGGGTCTGCCGGGTCGGTCTGTCTCGGCCCGTCTGGTCTGCCGGGTCCGTCTGTGCCGTGCCGGCCTGGTCGCCTCGGGTCTGTGCGGGTCTGCCCCGCCCGCCGCTCCGATACTGACTGACGTGCGAACCTCTCCAGCTGGCGCCACCGCGGGTCTCTCTCTCCCTCTCTCCCTCCCTCTCTATGCCGCTGTCAGCGGGCAGCCGTCAGTCGGCGGCCAGAGCTGCTCTGGCGGTGGTGCGCGGTGTCCGCTCAGTTCGGCCGAGGCTCCAGTCTCCAGTCTCCAGTCTCCAGTCTCCAGTCTCCAGTCTCCAGTCTCCAGTGCTGTCAGTTCCGGGAATCCCGCAGCCGCCGGGGATAGTCGGGCCCGCAGTGTGCAGCAGAGAGACAGGTGAGATGGTGACACAGGCAGGGAGACAGGTGACACAGGCAGGGAGACAGGTGACAGGCAGGGATACATGTGACACAGGCAGAGAGACAGGTGACACAGGCAGGGGGACAGGTGACACAGGCAGGGAGACAGGTGACAGGCAGGGAGACATGTGACACAGGCAGGCAGACAGGTGACACAGGCAGGGAGACAGGTGACACAGGCTGGGAGACAGGTGACACAGGCAGGCAGACAGGTGACACAGGCTGGGAGACAGGTGACACAGGCAGGGGGACAGGGGACACAGGCAGGGGGACATGTGACACAGGCAGGGAGACAGGTGACACAGGCAGGGAGACAGGTGACACAGGCAGACAGACAGGTGACACAGGCAGGGAGACAGGTGACACAGGCAGGCAGACAGGTGACACAGGCAGGGAGACAGGTGACGCAGGCAGGGAGACAGGTGACACAGGCAGGGAGACAGGTGACACAGGCAGGGAGACAGGTGACACAGGCATGGAGACAGGTGACGCAGGCAGGGAGACAGGTGACACAGGCAGGGGGACAGGGGACACAGGCAGGGGGACGGGGGACACATGCAGGGAGACAGGTGACACAGGCAGGGGGACAGGTGACACAGGCAGGGGGACAGGTGACACAGGCAGGGAGACAGGTGACACAGGCAGGGAGACAGGTGACACAGGCAGGGGGACAGGGGACACAGGCAGGGGGACAGGTGACACAGGCAGGGAGACAGGTGACACAGGCAGGGAGACAGGTGACACAGGCAGGGGGACAGGGGACACAGGCAGGGGGACAGGGGACACAGGCAGGGGGACGGGGGACACAGGCAGGGAGACAGGTGACACAGGCAGGGGGACGGGGGACACAGGCAGGGAGACAGGTGACACAGGCAGGGGGACAGGGGACACAGGCAGGGGGACAGGTGACACAGGCAGGGAGACAGGTGACACAGACAGGGAGACAGGTGACACAGGCAGGGAGACAGGTGACACAGGCAGGAAGACAGGTGACACAGCGCAGAGAGATGCGCTGCTGATAGATTCTGTCCGTAAATGAACCACTGGGATCCACAACCTGTTTTGTTTTCTTCTCAAATTTCCTAAAACATGATCCTATTTTACCGAGCAACTAGTAAATACCCAATAGTGAAGACAAAATTAAATAAAGACTGAGACGGCTTATTAAACAAATAGCAGGGTATTAAATTTCCAATTGAGATAACTTGCAAGACTGAAACCAGGGTCAGAACTATTTAGCACTAAAAACAGCAAACTGGAGAAATTGATGCCATAGATAATGCCTTTGTATTGCGCGATGAAAAGTGATAGACATTAGACAAGACGTGAAGCCTCGAGTGGCAGCTTTATTTTCTAGAGGCAAAGTGATTATGGAATCAGTCTAAACGTAATAAATACGAATTTAGTCATTTGAATGATATTCATTAAAGTCATGCCCACATTATCCTCTGAAATTTATTATTTCTAGAAAAGCTGGTCCCTTATAGCCACTTATTTAATCACAGAAGATGGATGTTTTTTCTCGTATATCTCTACTAAGAGTAAAACATAAATAAACAACGAGAGTCTTATTTTTGCGTCATTACCCCGAGTATGCTGACCTGAAGATTGGAATACACTAAAGGTTGGAATACTCCACGGCATGCGTTTTTGATTTGTCTATTTTTTCGTTTTTTCGTTTTTTCGCTTTATGAGTTGATTTTTTCGCGTTTTTCGCTTCAATTTCGAAGTTTATCGTTTTTACGGGTTGTCATTTTTCACAATAGGAATTTCAGCTGGTTTGTACTGGATAAGTGACGGCCGACAGCGGTTTTGTCCTAATATCATATATATTGGGGCAAACGGTATCATGGATATCAACCGCCAGCATCTTTTGCGGCTGGTTTTCCTGCGGCGCCTGCAGAGAAGGCGCCAGGAGCGCCATCAGCGGACCTGCTGGGTGCGCCCAATTCTTTTTCGTCGGGACCAAACGGGCGAGTATCACACGCTGGTCCGCGAGATGCGGAACACCGACTCAGCCGCTCACCAGCGGTATTTCCGCATGAGTGTTGAAGATTTCGACGAGCTGCTGGCCCTTGTCTCTGACAAGATCAAGAAGGAAGCCACCACCATGCGGGATCCCATATCCCCTGGCGAGCGTCTGGCGGTGACGCTGAGGTTCCTGGCGGCGGGCGGCTCGATGAAGTCTGTGGCCGAATCCTACCGTATCGGGTACGCGACGATTCGCAAGATCATCCCAGAGGTATGCGAAGCAATCTGGTCTGAACTTGGGCCAACAGTTCTGGCCTTCCCGACCCCGTCTGAGTGGAGACAGATGGCCAAGGACTTTGAGGCCATCTGGCAGTTCCCTAACTGCGTGGGCTCCGTGGATGGCAAGCATGTCATGATCGAGAAGCCGTCAAACAGTGGTAGCATCCATTACAATTATAAAGGGTTCTGCAGCGTTGTCCTCATGGCGGTAGTTGACGCCCACTACCGGTTCAGCTTCATCAGCGTCGGCGGCAACGGGCAGGAGAGCGACGGCGGCGTGTGGGCGGCCTGCGAGCTGGGCAGTATGCTGGAGGAGCAGCTGAAGGGTGGACCGGCAGTGCTGCCCGGGCCGGAACCGTTGCCCGGCACTGACACCGCCCTGCCACATGTGCTTGTGGCCGACGAGGCCTTCCCACTGCGGCCCTTCCTGATGCGGCCGTTTCCGGGGGCTCGGCTCAACCCTGAGCGCCGGATCGCCAACTACCGCATGTCACGCGCTCGGCTGACGTGCGAGAATGCCTTTGGTATTCTTGCACAAAGGTGGCGGATTTACCGAGGCCCCATCGGCTGCAGCGTCCCTAGCACGAAACTGATGGTGCAGGCCCCCTGCGTGCTACACAACTTCCTGCGCGGCAAGGACGTGGCCCGCCAGGAGACGCGCCCGGGCTGCTACAGCACGCCTGGCGCTGAGGAGCGCGGCGAGGTGGCCGGCCTGGGCAACATCACCAACCCAGGTGCAGCACGCAACCCCACCAGGCCGGCGACCCAGGTGCGCGACGCCTTAGTCACCATGATGTCCATGATGTCAACCTGAATATCAATAGGTATTAAACTAGTAATAAATACAAAATATTGCAGGGGTGGAAAAGTTGATGTCTGTTGGTATTATTAATTTGTACTCAAGAATTGTGATTAGACCAAATGTTTTATTTTGTATACCCTGTGGGAAATACAAATTTGCTGGATAATCTGACCAATCTTATCTTCTATTTTCATCAAAGAAACACCTCTAGTGCAAAATTATATACCAACAAACATCAACATTTCCACCCCTGAAAATACGTACTGAGGCAGGCTGCTAGCTGTAAAATGCAGAGTACTTATATCAATGTAAAATGTAGATGCACAAAATTGAACTTTACTCGAGATAAAGGCCCTGGAAAAAGGTATGTTGAACACGCGCTTCGCTAACGCCGCACCACATTCACTTTGGCGATATATAGAAAAAGCGATGTTCAACCCAAACTTTTGGGTTGAATCAACGTTTCGCTTTTACATTTTTTCGGTTTTTTCGCGTCGCGTTTTCGTTTTCTGAGTACGTTTTTTCGTTTTTCGCGCGTTCAAAAAAATCACCTTCACTTGTGGAGCTGTCTCCATGTAATCCTATGGCACAGGAAGTTTTTCGAGACCGGAAAAACGAAAAAATCAAAAAACGTAATTAAAAAAGCGAAAAACACGTGCCGTGGAGCCTGTACTTTACACAGTAAAAAGACGAAAATGACGACGAAGCACTGGCGGATCCAGGGAGGGAAACCAGGCCTCCCCCCCCAACAGCCTGGAAGGGGAGGGAGCAACATGTCTTGCCCCCCCCCCCCCCAAAAAAAAACGTTAACAATTGGTTATAAAAATTGACTTTGCAGCAATTAAAATCCAGCTGTCCACAGTGAAAACTGGATTTTTTGGAAAACATGCCTCTTACCATCAAATCGGGTCTTAAAAAGGCTCAACTGGACAAGAAAATAGCGGCCAGCAAGCTGCCAGTCGGAGCTGAAGCTCGAGCAAACGTTTCTTTTACATGTAGGAAGAACACTTCATATGGTATCAATTTGGAATCCAATCTACACTCTATTTCGGCGCAAATAGTTGTCAAAAATGACGCTTTGCTTTTGTGGAAATAACTTTTCGGGGTGGCCGTTCGGGAGAGGCCACCTGGGGCAGAATTGGCCTCCATCTGGGATTTTTCACTTCACGGTCACGTATCTTTTTTATGGTGAACGTGCTATAGTAAACCGTAAATAAACTCTCCTGGGATCCCCAACCCACTGCTTTACAACAAGAAGAATAGGAAATAAACCTTCATTTAAAACACGTGACCAAAATATGGGAGGACTTTTTCCCAGGCCCTCAGGCGGCCTCTCCCGAACGGCCACCCTTTTCGGGACGCGTGACAGCGGTGTGTACAAAATTCACGTGTGATTCTCACTAAGGTCCCAATGCAGTTGCTGGCACTAGGCCCAATTGTTTTCTTACTCGTCAATATTTTGTACCAGCCCAATATAAATGGTATTGGGAAAATGACTGATTTACAAACGGCAATTATGAAGCACTGGATAACAGTGATGGGATGAATGGCACATGAATATGTGCATTGTGCGTTGTAGCAATACAGTTTCAGCCACCTAAATGTTCAATAACTCTCTTGGAAATCTCTTGCTTTTATTTGATTGCTTTGATGATCTCTGCTTTGCTTTGAAATTATCTTGCTTTTATAAGTGCATCAATTTTGTGATCCCTTGGCTAACCTGAATCAATTTGTTTACTCAAATTAAAATCACTAGCCGTTGTCACGAAGGATTATTGCGCTGAAAAGTTTCCGAAAGATTCTCAAAGATATGAAAAACTACGCAACTTTTACATGCGATTTTTGGCTAGAAATGTCCCTCATAATTTTGTAATATGGTAGTAAGAATACAATATGTTGACAAAATTGCGGTTTGGTGGTAATAAGTATTGATAGAATCCTCCTGAAAGTTTCAGGAGGATTCATAAAGTTTCAGGAAGATTCTATCAATTCTTATCTTGCTTATTACCACCAAACTTATCTTGCTTCTTATCTTGCTTATTACCACCAAATTTTGTCGACATATTTTATTCTTACCAACATATTACAAAATTATGAGGGACATTTTTCTATTCAAAAATCGCATGTAAAAGTTGTGTAGTTTTTCAAAACTTTCAGAATCTTTCAGAAACTTTTCAGCGCAATACTCCTTTGTGAAAACGGCTATTGTATCAAAATATTGATGCAATGGGTGAATAATTTTGTTTAAAAAAAACTTTTTCATAATAATTTAATGTAATGTCTGATACCATATGAAATCAGACATTAAAACTGACATTACAAAATCAGTTTTATTTACTTACAAAATATAAACGTGAAAAATTAAAAGGCTATCCTAAGAAAATGACAAACATATTTTACGTAATTTGTCGCCACGTGATGGCGTCTCAATCTTTCCCGAAGCAAACAAAAACAAAACGTACGTAAACAGTTTGAGTTGTGACCGAGGTAGATGGAGTTGTGTGCATCAGATGGTGTTGTGCATCAGATGGTGTGATTGTTTTTGGAGACTGACCATTTTCCATGGGAACTAGGTGTTTTTAGTGAAATGTTGTCAATAATTGTGTCCATTATTGTTATCCTTAAGTACAGTGCCTAAGCTCCGCCCACATTGCACCAAAGAAGCTCAAACCTAATCAGAAGTATTTGCCCCTACCGGATTTTCCCAATAACCTGACAACTATGATAGATATCAACCTGAAACTTTCAGTACCTTATGCTGCATCAAATTAAGTCTTCTCACTAACTTTTAACGAAATTGATGCAGTATTTTGGGAGATAGGGACGTTTTAATGACGTCATGTCATGTTATTTTTGGTGGAACAAGATAAATGTTTGGAACCTGGTAGAAAATAGAGTTTTGAAGCAAATTGCAAATAAAAACGTCAAAAAAGGAAAGGACA
>JAXIVJ010009952.1:15000-49109 GCA_036785665.1 Chirona hameri
GCAGCAGCGGTGGCGCGGCGGTCGCGGTGGCGGTGGAGTCACCATGTCACCAGGTCAAGAGCCGGCCCGGCTAGGGTGACGGAGCGGAGCGGCCGGAGCGAGCGGGCGGCCCCAGCGTGACATGCACCCGCCCACTGACGGCTGACACACTTCCCGACACAGGGGCAATCAGAGAGGATCGAGCGGCTGCTGTCGGTGGAGCGAGGGAGGTTGGACAGGGAGAAAACGAAGACAGACAGACAGAAGACTGGAGAAGACGGCCGAGATATGATGGGGAGATTACTTATCTCTGCCTTCTTTCTAATATAAGACACTGACCCCTGCTCTAGTTGGGGATAGGACATATTGTCTAATCGGACGCCTACATGCTCTTCATATTATCAACGGACTAAATCATTTAAGAAGTCGTCATTCCACACACTGCACAGCATCAAATGTCTCAAATTGCATTTCAAACCAAACAAAACATGAACAAAGCACGATTTCTTACTAATTACCACTCACTGAGGAAGGCGCTAAAAGCCACAAGATGCGTCGAAATATTTGTGTTTTACAAATTTGCTTCTTCTTCTTTTGGAAACTCTGAAAAATATAAAACGTATTACAATTAACTTATGGAATAAAACATTTACACCATATAAAAGAGACATGCGTTATCAATTGCTAGTTCTCCAAAATTGTAGCGCGATTAACAATGTGTTATTGCAGTTCTATACGATTTTTATGTTTATGAGAGTTGAGAATAGATCACATCAATTTGGCAGTGGCATGTTATAAGTATTACAACGTAAAATTGCGTTGTCTCAGCTCTTACCGCTTCCGGCTTCGGCGCTGTGGCCCGGCAAAATCTGGCAATCATATATACATACATACATACATACATACATACATACATACATACATACATACATACATACATACATATATATATACATACATACATACATACATACATACATACATATATACATATATACATACATACATACATACATACATACATACATACATACATACATACATACATACATACATACATACATACATGCATACATACATACATACATACATAATATATATATATACATACATACATACATACATACATACATACATACATACATACATACATACATACATACATACATACATACATACATACATACATACATACATACATACATACATACATACATACATACATACATACATACATACATACATACATACATACATACATACATACATACATACATACATACATACATACATACATACATACATACATACATACATACATACATACATACATACATACATACATACATACATACATACATACATACATACATACATACATACATACATACATACATACATACATACATACATACATACATACATACATACATACATACATACATACATACATACCTACATACCTACATACCTACATACCTACATACCTACCTACCTACCTACCTACCTACCTACCTACCTACCTACCTACCTACCTACCTACCTACCTACCTACCTACCTACCTACCTACCTACCTACCTACCTACCTACCTACCTACCTACCTACCTACCTACCTACCTACCTACCTACCTACCTGCCTACCTACCTACCTACCTACCTACCTACCTACCTACCTACCTACCTACCTACATACATACATACATACATACATACATACATACATACATACATACATACATACATACATACATACATACATACATACATACATACATACATACATACATACATACATACATACATACATACATACATACATACATACATACATACACACACACACACATACACACGGACATTTCGTCTTTTATATAATAGTAGAATTACGTCAAAGTGACAGAACAAAACCAGGCAGACCACCCTATAATACCGTGCAGACTCCGGTCTGCTAAACGAATTACTGATGCAGCTTTATTTGATGCGCATGCAAATTGGCCGATCGCCGGTAGGTATGTAGTAGCGCCATGACTATCCATGCGTGTCGAATGTAACTCTGACCTTTGAAACGGGGAATGGGGAGAGCGGGAACCCGTTACTCTAGGTGCTCCGGTGCTCCGGTGCTCCGGCAGCGCGGCGCGACGGCGCGACGGGGTGGTGTTAACCCGACCTGTTCCGAGGGCGGGGCGGCGGGGCGGTGTTAACCCGACCTGTTCCGAGGGCGGGGCGGCGGGGCGGGGCGGCGGGGCGGTGTTAACCCGACCTGTTCCGAGGGCGGGGCGGCGCGACGGCGCGACGGGGTGGTGTTAACCCGACCTGTTCCGAGGGCGGGGCGGCGGGGCGGCGCGACGGGGTGGTGTTAACCCGACCTGTTCCGAGGGCGGGGCGGCGGGGCGGCGCGACGGGGTGGTGTTAACCCGACCTGTTCCGAGGGCGGGGCGGCGGGGCGGCGCGACGGGGTGGTGTTAACCCGACCTGTTCCGAGGGCGGGGCGGCGGGGCGGCGCGATGGGGTGGTGTTACCGGCTTGGTCCGAGCCGCAGTCACCTAGGGTAGGGGCTACCCTAGGTGACTGCGACTCGGCAGAAGCCGGTAACACCACCCAGGTTATATGCCAGGTGTCGCAGTCTCCAGTGTGTCCGATAGAGCATGCCGATCCGCTGATTGTGGTGTTATACAACCGAGGTAGGCGGATTTGGTGTTAGCATGTGATGCGATTTAGGCATCCAGATGCTAATTCCAGGCATATGCTGGCATGTATTTGCACATACTCATTATTACCGAGCGGGCGCGAAGCGCCCGTGAGGTTTCTCGTCAACTTACTAGACAAATTTACATTTGACCCGGCCCGACCCAGCCCGGCCTGGCCATACAGACGCTTTTCGGAAGCTAATAACTTTGCAACCACTGCTCCGATTGAGATTGGGTTTTCACCATTGGATAGGTCCATCAAATCAATTTTGTTTTTGGTATGGTGCGTTCTGATAGAGGTGGTACCACAGCGCGTGGCAGTTGGCACACGCGAACGTCGAAATGAACAAAAAACCTAGCAAAAATTATTATTGATAAAAAATGGCTGTACTATTCTCAGCATTAATTTATACGCTGAAGCATGCAGCGCTCAGGACGTACTCCCTTTTGGCGGATTTGAGAAAGGAGATCATGAACAATTTAATACAACTTAATTTTTATGTTGGCATGCATTGAGGCGTGACAATTTTTCTGGAGGACTAAAATGACTGTTACTACTACGTGTGCTCCCTTACCGTTGCATATTTCAAACCAGTTTTAGCTTTACAAAATCGTGCTCGCTCGGTCATCGCCCAAAAAGGCGTTTTACTGGTTGTATTCGGCATGGTTATAAGCCCAAATTTGAGAGTAGTTATAGTAGATAAATAGGTACGTAGGTATAGTAGGTAGGTACGTAGGTATAGTAGATAGGTACGTAGGTATAGTAGGTAGGTATAGTAGGTAGATAGGTATAGTAGGCAGGTATGTAGGTAGTAGGTAGGTACGTAGGTAATAGGTATAGTAGGTAGGTACGTAGGTATAGTAGGTAGGTACGTAGGTACAGTAGGTAGGTACGTAGGTATAGTAGGTAGGTACGTAGGTATAGTAGATAGGTACGTAGGTATAGTAGGTAGGTATAGTAGGTAGATAGGTATAGTAGGCAGGTATGTAGGTAGTAGGTAGGTACGTAGGTAATAGGTATAGTAGGTAGGTACGTAGGTATAGTAGGTAGGTACGTAGGTACAGTAGGTAGGTACGTAGGTATAGTATATAGGTACGTAGGTATAGTAGGTAGGTATGGTAGGTAGGTAGGTATAGTAAGTAGGTATGTAGGTAGTAGGTAGGTGCGTAGGTACGTAGGTATAGTAGGAAGGTACGTAGGTATAGTAGGTAGGTACGTAGGTATAGTAGGTAGGTACGTAGGTACAGTAGGTAGGTACGTAGGTATAGTAGGTAGGTACGTAGGTATAGTAGGTAGGTACGTAGGTATAGTAGGTAGGTACGTAGGTATAGTAGGTAGGTATAGTAGGTAGGTAGGTACAGTAGGCAGATACGTAGGTAATAGGTATAGTAGGAAGGTACGTAGGTACAGTAGGTAGGTATGTAGGTATAGTAGGTAGTAGGTACGATACTTGCGTTATCATGAGTATAACCATCATTGACTCTGACGTTGGATCTCTGATTACAGGCTGATCATCGTCATGCGTCTTGTACCGGGAGTGAGGACGCTGCTGCCGGTGCCGTTGCTGGTGCTGTTGCTGGTGCTGCTGCTGGTATCAGCTGCGGTGGCTAACGTCAGCCAAGCCCAGCTCGAGGCTCTGGAGGAGGTGCTGCAGAGAGACAATGAGCAGGTGTCGGAACGAGGC
Organism: Chirona hameri; assembly: GCA_036785665.1. Taxonomy (NCBI): domain Eukaryota; kingdom Metazoa; phylum Arthropoda; class Thecostraca; order Balanomorpha; family Balanidae; genus Chirona; species Chirona hameri. Next base: position 19,354 of record JAXIVJ010009952.1, read on the forward strand.
AGCGGGGAGGTGCTGCACAGAGTCAAGAGGCAGTTCTTCGGTAGCCGACGACGGAACAGGGACCAGAACCTCTACCCGGGCAAGAATGGTGAGCAACACTGGCAATGTTACGCAAGAATGGTGAGCAACACTGGCAATGTTACTGCTGATGTGTATGGCACGGCCGGCGACATTGGCGGATCCAGAACGGTGGCTGGGGGGGGGGGGGGGGAGGAGGGGAGGCACGGGTGGTTGGGGGAGACCAAATTACAAAAAGTCTCACACAATTATTAAAACTCATCGGATTTCGCTTGCATTGATAGCTGATTTAACCCTCGCCCTACTGGGGGAGGGGGGGGGGGCTGCTAGCCCCCCCCCCCCCACTGAGGTTTTTCTTGCATAACTTTTTACACATACAGTGCATCTTGCTGACATTTTCAGTAGCTGAGTTTACAACAATTATACCTATGCTGTAAACAAAACCATTGAAATTGGTTAAGTGGTTTGGGAGATAATCATGTTTTGATGACGTCATGTTGGTGGAAAAACTATAAATATTTGAAAAATCGTAGAAAACAGAGTTTTAAAGCAAAATGCAAACGCAATTCTGCAAAGATACAAAATGGCATTTTCTTTAAAATGGCGATCTCGAATTTTCGAAATTTTGGGTTTTTGATCTCTATTTTTTTTTAATCACCACAAAATCAAAATCTTCAAAGATGTTAGAAAAACCGAAATATATGTGAGAGGACTGAGTATGGAAAATACCCAAACCAAATTCAAAAAAGCAATATCTCTCATTTTGTCTGAGTGATGGCTCCCTAAGTGTAAGAAACTTATGACATCATTTTTTAATAACTTTTTGACTTTTTGACAAGATACCAACAAATAATTACCTTTTCTGTATTTCTGAGACAAAACTGGTCTAGGAACATACCTTTTTATTTACATTTATCAATTTCTAATTTTTAGGTTTTCTGACAGAGCAAAATCGCTGTTCTGGACGTGGTCGATCCGAGGTCATTCACTTGACCTGGAAAGTCATCCATTCCTCTCATGACAGGCAACATGTTGGTTCTTACCGCGAAGGTGAAAAAGCTCTCGTAGTGCGAGGGCTAAAACAAACTTCCCTTAGTAAAATTTGCTTAGATTTTCTTCTATATCAGGAAAGGTGTCAATTTTGCGAAGATTTCAGGCGGTTTGGGGGGGGCATGGCCGCTTTGTCCCCCCCCCCCCCTCCTGGATCCGCTAGTGGCTGGCTAGCGGAAAACATTATCGCCTGTCATTATAGCTGCTCATGATATGTGAGATACCGCCCATGTCGTATCTCAACAAATTGTGACATTCATACTTCATAGTGTGGCTCGGCATTTTGTTTCCAAGTCGCAAGGTAGGTCAAGTTGTTGATTTTTGTTTTTGCAATATTCGGTTGGTAGTCTCGTTGTCCGACTTTTGGACACGCTGGTCACTTATCCCTGCGTTCCAGGACCAAGCATCATCTACCAGGGTCTGTACATCCCGGACCCACGCTTCAACACGTTCGGTGACGGCATCATCACCAACATGGTGGCCGGGATGCGCTCAGACAACCTCGACCCGGTGTATTTCCGGTCCAACAGCCGCGGCTCTGTAACGTATGTCAAGTGGGAAAGAGAGAGGGGTGGCCCGCAACATCGCGAGTTGTCAACTGAGCCCTAGATGGAAATAACAGGAGCATCGGCTAAGAGCTCTAACAAACTGATCCAAGTTAGGGATGTGCATGTCAGATATCTGTTAAATAAGTACGGATGTTAGAATGCAACGTAATGTCACAGCACTAGTGCAATGTCTAAGCAATTTATCAAGCAATTCCCGAATGCCTTGATAAACAAAGGGCGGCAGGTCGTAAAGTCTCAATGATTATTATTATATTCTCAAGCAACGATTGTTGTTCTCATTCGGCGCCTTATGCCTTCTTTTGTAGCCATCTGACGTTGCTGAACCCCAATTTCCTGTAACCCATAGTGCCTGTACATGTACAGTTGCATACTTCTAGCCGGCGAGTATGGAAAGTCTCTGACCGCTGCCGCAGGGCACATGATAACGTGCGCGGCAGAGACAACTCTCGGAACGGCGTGGGTATCTCCTCTGTGCTGGAGCCGGTGGCGCGTCTGCTCAGGACAGAAGGCAGAAGGGTCGCGGAGCTCGCCGGCGGGGTGGCGGCCAGAGGAAAGAGGGAGGTGACCACAGGAAGACGGCGGAGGAAGCGCCAGTGAGTCGAGTGTCGATCAGTGGGCCTCTGGCCTTATGTGTAATGCATTGCAGGTGTCTGCTTGAAGCCGTATTTATACTCATCCTTAAATGTCCATTAGTCATTTTGACTTTTAGAACCTATAAAGAAGCGTTGAGAGTAATTAGGCTGACGTGAACAAAGAGACAAACACAATGAGCCAAAGAGTCGCTTCGTAATGGAACTGCCTAACAATTAGCTAAATAAAATGAGCTATGATTATACTTGTTGGCTTTTCATCATAGCGGTTTTTATTATTTGTGTAGCTACTTATATTCGAAGACTCTTTGAACGAATTTTTGGTGTAAGTTATCGTGAACACTGTTTATGGCCCTGAACCCCATTTTCATCTGTTCATTGTGACAAACCATGGTTGATGATTCAGCTGTCCGTTATTGTGTTCCTGTGACTGGGTGAGTGGTGGTTGCTGTATGGCCCCACAGCCTGTGAATGGGTGATAGGTGGTTGATGTATGGCCCCACAGCCTGTGAATGGGCCGCTGACTGTGACTGGGTGATTGGTGGTTGCTGTATGGCCCCACATCCTGTGAATGGGCCGCTGACTGTGACTGGGTGATTGGTGGTTGCTGTATGGCCCCACAGCCTGTGAATGGGCCGCTGACTGTGACTGGGTGATTGGTGGTTGCTGTATGACCCCACAGCCTGTGAATGGGCCGCTGACTGTGACTGGGTGATTGGTGGTTGCTGTATGGCCCCACAGCCTGTGCATGGGCCGCTGACTGTGACTGGGTGATTGGTGGTTGCTGTATGACCCCACAGCCTGTGAATGGGCCGCTGACTGTGACTGGGTGATTGGTGGTTGCTGTATGACCCCACAGCCTGTGAATGGGCCGCTGACTGTGACTGGGTGATTGGTCGTTGCTGTATGGCCCCACATCCTGTGAATGGGCCGCTGACTGTGACTGGGTGATTGGTGGTTGCTGTATGACCCCACAGCCTGTGAATGGGCCGATGACTGTGACTGGGTGATTGGTGGTTGCTGTATGACCCCACAGCCTGTGAATGGGCCACTGACCGCTGTTCTCGATCCTCCTCCCTTTGTCCCGTGTCTCAGGCTGGCTCCGAGCCGCACCTACTCTACAGCGCTGCTGGAGGGTTTGACCAACATCAACAGGCGAGGGGACGTCGAGGTTCAGGTGGCCTCAAACGTCACACTGGTGAGAACACTGTTAAAACAACCGGTAGGGTAGCATGTTTCCAAAATGGAAACAGGTTCTGTCTATGCAAATTAGATGAACTTCATTATAATCAGCTAAACATTTATCAAACAAACTCGATTTCATTTCGGTTTCATAGACGATAAATTTACTCGGTCTTGAACTATGGGTGTTCAGGGTGACAACTTGATCATCGCCAGTGCTTATCTTCACTCATTCTGGGAGCTATCACATCAAGAAAACCAATGCCCGTACCACTATAATGGTTAGACAAGAATGGTTCGTATTATAGTTCATCCTCCTGGCTGCAGTCTTCTTTACCTCAAGACTTTTGTTTGAGTAGGTACAATACTAATATACGTGCAACACCTAATTTCCCGGCCATCTATCATTATATTACCCTCACTGGGTCGGGACTTTCTCGAGGTGGAAAGCGACGTGACTTGGTGCACGACAGCTTCTCTCGCTCGAGTTTCCTTCTGCCTCGAGTCATCTAAGTTCGCAGTACGTGACGTCATAGTGGGTTTCCCCGGAACATTAGGGGCTGTCTGTTCGTCAGCCGGCGTGCAGTTAATTGTTATGCTAATATTCATTTCAAATTGTGGGTGAGTCAGCCGTATTTTTATATAGGTACTATATTTCGACTGTGTTTATTCAGTGATACCTATTCGTGATGGCGTGAAAACTGTCTACAGTAAGAATGAACTCGTTGAAATGCTGTCCCCGTCGATAGTTGCGATTCAGAGAGCCGTAAGTCGGTGATGACTGATGGCATGGCAATATAACGTCAATGCATGACTAAATAACAACTGATAACACCCAGAGGCGTCACAGTTAATAATCAACAATCATCATTCCACCGCGCAGTCAGATCTCAGAATCTCAGTGATGAGCTCGACAGGGAGCGTCAAAACCTCTCAAGTGCCCAGTGCGGCTGCACTGGTAGTAGGGGCCGCTGCTGGAGCATAACGTGCTCGCAGCAGCTGCACAGTCGAGTTAGTCTGGGCCATCGGACGGCCAGCAGCACACCTGAACGGTCGGAGCCGGCGCCGGCCGGTGGGCGGTCAAGCGTGCAGTGTAAACCACGTGACCACGCGAACCGGACGAGCTGCGGACCACGTGACTTGGCGCGGGTCCGATTTCTCGGGTCGGGTCAGTGTGCAGAGAATAGTCGGGAAGGACGGCGGATATGTCAGCTAGTGGTATTCACGTCACGTGTTGGTGGTCCGTTTGTATGACATACACACCAGTGACCCGTATATTGAGAAGGATACGCATGCGACCCGGGCCGTGGAAGGGCTGTGCTAGCTTATTTCCGCTTCAGTGGTTTCCTTATCTGAAAGCAGCCCATATGGCGGCTGGATGTGTTGACTAAAGCTTTGCTAGTTTTACTACAGCTTTCTCCCGAATACCCATACCTTAATGCAGCCATCTGTGAATGCCAAAAAGCGTTGTCCATATTTGTCAGGTCAAACATACGATGCCAAAACGAATACTAGACTTATGTTCTCTTTGTATTCCGAACCACTTAGTCCGATGAGTGCTGTTGGTTGGTGCGGTTGAAATTTCCACTCACAATCGCCCCAATGGCGATTAAATCGCTTCATCTTCCGGCCGTTCATGTCACAGTATACAGACTCTCCCGGCTCTTCCGACTCGGAGCTGAGGCTCCGCTCTGGGCCGGCAGAGATTAGCAGTCTGCACAGCGTTTGTAGCGGTTCTCAGACGGCGGTTATATCCGAGGAGATGGGAGTTTACCACGGTGCAGCGGGACCTAAGAGGAGGGTGGGGATGGATGACAAATGGACAGTATGTACGGCTAGTGGTTTTCTCAGACGCTGACGATTTATGATGTAACGGACGGTGGGTGAGGAGCCGTGGAGTCAGTGGAACGTTCAAGATGTTCACAACTCGACGGCTTCTTTTTTATGTTCCCATTCTTCCATTCCGTCAGTTTCTCCCCTTCCGTTTCCTTCTTTCTTACACTTCGATTCGATTATATTATGTACTGTACGGACTGTTGTATCGAACAAACATACTTTATTACGAGAAAACTGTCCGTCATCTAAACTGTAGCACATAGCTGTGCGGCAGCTGTAGATTTAGCACATAGATGTGCTGTAGCTGTAGCTGTAGCACATAGCTGTGCTGTAGCTGTAGCTGTATCACAGCGCTGTAGGTTTTAAGGTGTAGCTCTACACTTTACAACCTATAGCGCTTGTTAGCGAGTACGACTCCAAGTAGCGTTTGTCTCTAATGGTAAACACAAGGAATAGGTGCTGCGCACTAGGACACGTGCTGTACTGCCCTGATCTGAGCCCTCCCTGTCCTGTCCTGCCCTGATCTGAGCCCTCCCTGTCCTGTCCTGCCCTGCCCTGATCTGAGCCCTCCCTGTCCTGTCCTGCCCTGATCTGAGCCCTCCATGTCCTGTCCTGCCCTGATCTGAGCCCTCCCTGTCCTGTCCTGCCCTGATCTGAGCCCTCCCTGTCCTGTCCTGCCCTGATCTGAGCCCTCCCTGTCCTGTCCTGCCCTGCCCTGTGCCCTGTGCCCTGCCCTGTCCTGCCCTGCCCTGTGCCCTGCCCTGTGCCCTACCCTGCTCTGCCCTGTGCCCTGCCCTGTGCCCTGTGCCCTGCCCCGTGCCCTGCCCTGTGCCCTGCCCTGTGCCCTGCCCTGTGCCCTGCCCTGTGCCCTGCCCTGTGCCCTGCCCTGTGCCCTGCCCTGTGCCCTGCCCTGTGCCCTGCCCTGTGCCCTGTCCTGCCCTGCCCTGCCCTGAGCCCTCCCTGTCCTGTCCTGCCCTGCCCTGCCCTGTGCCCTGCCCTGTCCTGCCCTGCCCTGTGCCCTGCCCTGTGCCCTACCCTGCTCTGCCCTGTGCCCTGCCCTGTGCCCTGTGCCCTGCCCCGTGCCCTGCCCTGTGCCCTGCCCTGTGCCCTGCCCTGTGCCCTGCCCTGTGCCCTGCCCTGTGCCCTGCCCTGTGCCCTGCCCTGTGCCCTGCCCTGTGCCCTGCCCTGTGCCCTGCCCTGCCCTGTGCCCTGCCCTGTGCCCTGCACTGTGCCCTGCACTGTGCCCTGCACTGTGCCCTGCCCTGTGCCCTGCCCTGTGCCCTGCCCTGTGCCCTGCCCTGTGCCCTGCCCTGTGCCCTGCCCTGTGCCCTGCCCTGTGCCCTGCCCTGTGCCCTGCCCTGTGCCCTGCCCTGTGCCCTGCCCTGTGCCCTGCCCTGTGCCCTGCCCTGTGCCCTGCCCTGTGCCCTGCTGACCTCTGGTCACCTGCCTCATCAGGTACGCGGTCGTTGGCTGCTCGGTCCGCTGATATACAGGGTCAACTTCTACGAGAGCCGGTTCTCGGTGCGCTCTCTGGCGACGGAGATCCCACCCATCCAGATGGATACTGTCACCCAGATCTCTTACCTCGGATCAGACATGGCGGACTTCGTCCTCGGATGGTGGGTGCTCCAATAGGAAACGGAGGTGGCTTAATACAAAAAAAAATACATTACTTCCGTGGATGTTTTCCTTAGTTTGATGACTGTATCTAAAGAGTAAAACACCACGTTCGCTATTTACCACAGATTTGAACACTAACTAGATGTAACTTCAAGATGCGTTACAGTTATGTCTGCAATTTCGCCTGATAGTTTGTATCTGAACTTCAAACGTTTCAATTTTACGGTCTGTCGTGTTTGTTTCCAGTCCGCTGATGGCGTCGCTCCGTTACCGTGGCAACGTCACCTCTACCGACACGGACCGGGCCAACACGGCGCTGCATAACCTGTTTCAGGTCAGAACTCAGCCTCGTTGTCCCAAGAGCCTCATCCATTAACCCGCGCACTGCATGATTTCCGCCGCCCCCCCCCCCCCTCAGGTTTTTCAAAGATAGCGAAAAAATGGGTTTGGTACACCTGTTAGGACATCAATTGCGCGCACTTTGAAAAAAAAATATCCTCGGGTCCTCTCAGGTCAGGTCACCAACCAGATCAAGTGAACCCACCTCCAAAAATGTTTGCAGTTGTGCCAAAGCCAGAGTTTTTCACCGATCAGTTTCAAACTTACAGGATGTCATGAGAGCATCAGTACTTACAATTCGTTGATCTCGGAATTTTGATATCGGTGACTTAAGGTCAGGTCAATTTCGTAACCTCCCTATAGTAAGTCAATGGGGAAATACACAAATGCTTCCTATTTCAAGGACATGCATGATGTTAGTCCAATTACTTCTGGATGATGTTATTATAGGATATTCTTGATGATCCAAGTGTAATTTGTGTTCAGTGACCCCTATTGGGTCATTTGAGGTCATGCGAGGTCACCATCAATTTCTTGTCAATAACTTCCGACATAATAAAGATAGAGAAGTAAAACAGACATCAATGTGTTTGTCTCGTCGAGACACGTCTTCCCATATGCAACATGCCCTACTTGGGTCACCACTTGACCTTGACCTGAGGTAAAATTGTTAAGTTGACTTAACAAGGTCACAATATATATAATTCGCAGCGTCCTGACAAGATAAATACAACGGCGTAAACAGTTTTCCGTTATCTTTATTAAGTAAAAAGTTAATAGCAAAAAAACGATTTAGCAAAAAAAAACATTTCTTTTCTTTTTTACCTCTGGACTCTGGAGCCTCAAATATTGACCTAAGATCAAATCTGAGGACACTTTATCAATTGCAAATTTCACTGGCTGGCGTTTACTTTTTTCCGTTTGTTTCTAACTAGCATCGTTTCTGAGATATATGGGGATTTCTGAAGCGATGTCCTAAAACAGGACAAAAAAATGAAAAATTTGACCTTTGATGACCTCTGGTGACCTCAATTTTGACCTGACCTAAAAGACCACAAAATACTTTCGATAGAACATGTATGAAGCTATCAAACGCCTTTTTCCGCTTCTCGCTACGTAGCGTAGTTTTCGAGATATCAGGGGGCGGAAATCACCCCCCCCCCCCCCTGCAGTTCGTGTTCGGCGCAAAGCCCCTGCAGTGCGCGGGTTAAGGTCATATAGTTGCGAAAACGACTTTATGATTTCATAATGTTTTTATACTTGGTACTTTATTTGGTTATTTGATTTATATGCCTAATTATCCACTGGAATCCGCGTAATACGTGCCGCTGTGCACCTCTAGCTCTAGGTACTGTTGCATCCCAGCTCCGCAATAACTGACATCCGCGACTTGTTGCAGTTTAACTCGTTCCTGTACGAGGCAGTGCGGGACAAGTTCGAGTCGGCCAGTGCCGCCCGCCTGCCACTGTACAGTTCGACTCGCGCGGACGATAGCACACGGAGCAGCAATCGCAACAACGCGCTGCTGCTCCTCGGACGGAAGCGCCGCGGCGCGGACAAAAACGGAACTGCTGACTAGATGGCGCTGAGTCGATGCTCATGGCTGCGCCCTGGCGGCGTGTGATGCTGTGATACTGCTGATGCCCACCTGAGCAGGTGGCGCCACCGGTATCGGGGGAGATACCTGAAGTGATGTTTTGACCATACACCCAAGAGACAATGGACACCATTACTCAATATGGCGCCCTGTGGATGAAGGACCCTGAATTAAATCAGAGCGATGTTTCAAACCGACAGCACATTGCTGTCTATCGCAACTTCGTGGTCACCTGCTTACCTGCACCCAGCCCTCGGATTGGATTGGATTGGAGGGACTTTCATGACCAGCCACTCATCCTAGCGGCTCATACCCTGACCCGGGTAGTGGTCACCTCGACCAGTGAACGTTGTTATGTAAATAATTGTTAATAGTTTGCACAATTCGAACTGACAGTCAATACTGATTACTGAACTTATCATTATCGGTTGACTGCGCTGCTGCATGACTTTGTGTATGAAAACATACATTGTTATGTATTGACATACCGAACTCGTGGTTATCTGAGCCATGAGAACCATATCGCAGTATTCATCGATATGTTAATTTTATTTCGTTGAGTGTTTTATCGATGAGTATCACCTGACATCTTACATGAAATAGTTGTATCAGTACATCATTATTTTGCATATATATTTGTTATCCTGTAGGTATTTTATTTTGTTATTTATTCATCAGCGGTTATTAATTGGGTACATGTTTGTGGAGGTTGTGGATCAAATCACATCGTTTGACCCAAATAAAGTTCACTCGACCAGGAACCGGAGGCTTGTTGTTGTTGTTATTGTTGTTATTATTGAAGTTATCGACGGCGCGACAGTGGCCTGTGAGGACTAAAAGGGAATGTTTCACCTTTCGGAATGTTGTCAAATATTCGCTGGTTGTAGAAGAAAATATGAAGTAAGTGCTGCTGAAAACGATGGTGATATTTTTTTCACTCGAAAAGTCCCTTACCTTTATATAAATTAAGTTTTTAGATTTGGGTGAATTACTTCATCATTGAGCTATAGACTGCCGCTGATTGGCTGACAAAGTGGGATTGACTGAAAAGGTGGCTGTCAGCCAATCAGCGGCTGCACCAGCCTGGAGTCATTTTGCAAATGGTAAATTAAATTGCTTAAAAACGGTTAAGTTTTGGGGAAAATGACCTTAGTAATTTAGACATTTCAATGCCGCCCAAGATAATGGCTATCTCAGTTTAAAACTAATACAAAGGTGAAACATTCCCTTTAACATAAATCGCGGAAATTTCTTAATTCCTCTTGCATCATCAGTTCATCCATCATTTCATTCATCATTTCATTCATCATTTCATTCATCATTTCATTCATCATTTCATTCATCATTGCATTCATCATTTCATTCATCATTTCATTCATCCATCAGCAACTAAATTCCTATCGTCGACTTTAATCCTCCCCTCCCCGTCCAGCCTGGTTCTGGGCCGGGTTGGGCGCCGCTGGGTGGCTGGCCTGCCCTCGGGCGGGGGTCACGTGACTGGCCACGGGTCGGATAAACCTGTGCGGGGTGGGTCAGTCGCTCGAGAGTCGCGTGGGACGAGGGCCGTGAGGCACCAATATCAGTGATCGTATCAGTGAAATAACCCAGTGATATGATCGGTTATAAAACTCAGGGTCAGATTATTGTTCAATTAATACTAATTTGAAATATTGGTCATACTGACCATAAGCCCACAGCGTTTTAGATGTTACAAAACTTAACATTTGGTCACTACGCATCTTTCAAGACACTATAATGTACCTTTTTTGTTATTTAGAATGTATCTTACCTAACAATGTTGGAACGAAAATCTTCCCGGAAGAGCGTCCGGCCGTGTTCACCTGCCGCCATCCTACGCGTATGAACACCGTGACCTGAACAAGGCTGCCATTTCCGGTTAGTTTACTGGATAAAATACCGATGCAATGATGACGTCATGGGAACAAGGTAATGCTGACACGCCATTGGAACACCAAAACTAACCTAACCTAACCTAACCCCGCCATTAAGTCCGATCGAATAGTAAACAGCATAAGCGTCGCCACCACTACGGACAGAACGGACAGTGTCCGTAAAGTTGGCGAACCTAAAACACTTGTACGGACTGTCTGTACAAGTTTGCGGAACCATTTGAAGGTGCAGAAATGGAGATATCGATACCTGAAATGTTTATAGTCGAATTATTCAGATGGACTATTTGTGACGAATCGTGACGAATTACGTCTATCCATGGAACTTATTGCTCAACATAACAAATTATCTTATTGTCTCCTCACCAACTTGAACGCACAAATGAACAGTTGGAATGAAATGTTAACGTTTTTCGTCTGGAGTTCGGAATTCGGTATGTGCGAAAATTGCAAGAGGCATTGACATTTTTCCCTTGTCATTGTTAAAATGTTTAGCCGTTTAGTGAGCGGTGCTTGATGTGAAAGCGGGTGCCGAAATTTTGGGGACGATATTGGCGGTAGTTTACGAGATATTGCGAAATACGCGAAGGAGCAACACACAATACTCTCGTGTTAGTCACTAGTTCAGTAACATAAATCGTCAGACCGCAATTTTACTGAACTGTATTTCAATTTGGCTTCCTCCCGGCACTGACAACGCTGATGCACGCACGTTTTATTTTACAGGGATCCAAGCACAGTGTATTATGCCTAACCCGCGCCGTGCTGGGGAGGGGGGGGCGCTTTGATGTGCCTCCTGAAATTTTAGGAAATGCGAGGAACAAACGGGAGAGCCAGAGAAGAAGTGCTAGCTAGAGATGTGTGACTGATACCACAGTGTGTATCACGTCGAGATGCGTCTCCCAATATTCAACATGACCAACCTGGGTCATCAAATGACCTTGACCTAAGGTCATATTTTGAACTTGACCCGATCCGGTCACCACAAGTATGGTTCGGATCGTCGTGACGAGGCAAACACGATGGCGTTAAAGTTATTGTCCTATCTTTATTAGGTAAAAAAGTTATGCACGAACAACCTTTGGGAAGCAAATGCCAACATGCCCTTTGGTTACCTATGGAGCCTAAACTGCCTTATATACAACCTTATATACAATTTAAGGACATCTAAGCGATAACATTTTTGCAAGAGCTCTCGATTGTGTTTCATCGTTTGTTCCAAGCTATCATAGTTCCGAGATATTTGGGGTGTTTCTGGAGCGAAGTCCTAAACTTGAAAACTTTGACCTTTGATGACCTCTGGTGACCTCAATATTAACCCCAGCGAAAATGTCACAAGTGTAGGAACAAGGGACCGGGAGGCCATTGCCGCCCCACTTTTCGGCTATTTTGTTGCTAAAAATATGTGGCTAAATTATCCAGATATTAGCCTCCTCCCCCCCCCCCCCCCCCAAAAAAAAAAAAATAGAAAGCAATATATTTCGATAACATAGACACGCATTGTCAGTATATCTTGCGAAAGTGGCGCAAAATTCGAAAATGGCGCATGTTATGATATTGTGTGCTTTGAGGAGCAATAGTTATTTATAAAATTAGTAAGTACAAATGTAATGATTATATCATCATTGCTTGCACAACTATTATATATTGTCACTGACTGGCGAAATGTTCGCTCGCTGGTCCAGTAACGCTGCTGTTATCACATATTACATATGAAGCTTCTCGACACAGCGCTACGTTTTTTTTTTATCCAACGCTGAATGACAGGACAAAACATCTAATATATTCAGCAGGAGAGTCCTTACAACCAGAGTATGCAGTACCTAAGTGATTTATCGACATGGCCTTCACAACTGCTATCTCAGCGCTAAAAATCAAATTATGAAAGTGACTGGTTTCCTCTAAACATTGTATTGAGTATTGACACCCCTGCAAAAGATCACGTCCCCCCCCCCCCCCCCCAGCCCGAAAGGTTCGATGTCATGGTGTGTCCGTACAAGTTTTGAAACCGTGGCGACGCCACTGGTAAACAGGCCTATGCCATTAAGTCCGATCGAGTAGTAAATCCGATCGAGTAGTAAACAGGCCTACGCCATTAAGTCCGATCCGGTCGGCCCACCGCTCGTAGCCATTAAGTTCAATCGGGTCGGCCTAAGATTCGCTCGTAGCCAGAATCTGGTGATGTCATAAAGCTTCCCTATAACTCCAGACCAACAACGGTGATGGCTTTGCTTGAAGTCAGCTGGCGTGTAAGTAAAGTTTGGCGACGGGAGAGGCGACGGAAGCGGCGAGATATTAGTTATTGACGTTAAAATTAGTTATAGTGCAAAATGTCTTGGGCAAAACATCCATAGTTACTAAATGTGATATTTTATATCGATTGGTAGGTATATTATAGGGATTAACTAGTAACTAATGGCAGAGGCGGTTCTCCCATGTAGGCAAGGTAGGCAATGCCCACCCAGTTCGGTAGCCTTCTTCCGATAGCGATATTTATCTACCCTTCTTTTCTTTTCATTTTTTTTGTATTAATATGTGTTTTTATCATCGGAATGGCACTATCTTGAAGCAAATTTTTATAATTTTCCAAGAAAATGTTCTGCGAAACCATAAGTTAAACGCAAAAGTAAAAAAAAACCTTGCCTAAGCTTGCCTACCTCGTCCTACTAGATTTTCGACCTGCCTGTGTACAAATCTATTGCGTCCTTCAGGAGGAAACCATTTCGATGAAAATACATGTCGGGGTTATCTGGGCCGTACATTCACGCTGTGAAATTTCCAGCTTCGTCCGTCGAATGGTTTTCGAGTTATAGCCTCAGGCATCTTTTCGATGTCGCACTAGGCTCTAATTTTCAGCGGGTGATATCTCCCATATAAACAGTAAAACGCCTTTTTGGACGATGACCGAGCGGGCGCGCAATAGTAAAGCTAAAACAGGTTTGAAATATAACACGGTACGGGAGCACACGTGGTAGTAACACATAGTCCTTTTAGTCCTTTTAGTCCCCCATAAAAATTACCAGGTCATGCCAACATAAAAAAGCTTATTAAATTGTATATGATCTTCTTTCTCGAATCCGCCAAAAGGGAGTACGTCTTGAGCGCTGCATGATTCAGCGTATAAAAAACGAATGCTTAGATAAATCAAGCCATTTTTGATCAATAATTATTTTTGTTCATTTCGACGTCTGCGGGTGCCACGCGCTGTGATACCACCCCTATCAGAACGCACTATAACAAAATCAAAATTGATTTGATGGTCCTATCCAATGGTGGAAACCCGATCTAAATCGGAGCAGTGGCTGCAAAGTTATTAGCTTCCGAAAAGCGTCTGTATGGTCGGGTCGGGCCGGATCGGGCCGAGTCAAATGTAAATATGTCTAGTAAGTTGACGAGAAACCTTAAGGGCGCTTCGCGCCCGCTCGGTAATAATTCGAATTATAGAATATAATAATTAGAATTATAGAATTATAGAATTATAGAATATCGTCAGAATCGCCATTGACCACAAATTAATGTAATGTATTTTTTTTTTGTTGAAAAATTGATTTTTTGTTGTTGCAATTTTGACATATGACCTGAAGTCAGGTCACGTGATTTCGTAATGTTCTCAGTTAAAATTCGTGATTTTATCTTAGGTGGAATAGGAGAGTGCAGGTCCTTCGAACCACGTGACACCTATTACACTCAGTGATCAAAATCACGTGATGACATAATTCAATATTTAACCGATAATTGGCGGAGGAAGTCAGTGGATCCTCAAGAAATCAAATTTTCGCATTCTTATTTGCAGACCGATAATGCTATACAAGTAGCTAAAAATGTCTTCTAAAGATAAAAATGTTCAACTTTGTCAAATAAAACGAAAAATTTCAACAAATTATATATTGTATAATCAAGCCAAGTGATTTCCGAAATCAACTTCAGGCCACGTGACCTTGAGGTCATGAAGTGACCTGCAGGGGTCATGTTATGTATCATTGAATGCAGCTCGACGAGGCAAATATAATGCTGTTGAGTTAAGCTCGCTAGCAGAATTACGTGCAAAGTTATTACCAAAGACGTTCTGGTGACCACGATTTTTCCAAATACAAAAATATAAATCAAATATTTTGGAGAAAAAAAAACTATCTCGAATTTGTTTACCATCAATGACTTAGGTATCAAAGTCGATTCTGGTACGAAAAAAAAATCCGAATTATAAATGGCCACATTATAAAATCACGTGATCCCCAGCCTGAGATCACATGTTAAAATGGCAAATTTTTCGAGAGAAGAAAAAAAAATATATCAATATACAGTTGCTGACGATTCTGATGATATATAGGTGTATATGACTCCCATTATGTAGATGGGAGATATCGCCCGCTGAAAATTAGAGCTTTGCGCGACATCAAAAAGATGCCTGAGGCTATAACTCAAAACCAATTCGACGGACGGAGTTGAAAATTTCACAGCGTGATTATACGGCCCAGATAACCCCGACACGTAGTTTTATCGAAATATGAGATGTAGGGTGTTAAGGCTTGGTCGATCTAACGTGGGCTGCACCGGGTGACCTCAGATCACGTGACCTTGAGGTCACAGAGCGGTTAAGAAGCTCATGTTATATATCATAGAAATCAGGTATACGAGAGAAGCATAGCGCCGTTAAATTGAGCTCTGTAGCACAATTACGTGCAAAGTTATTACCAAAGACGTGCTGGTGACCATTACTTTTTTCAAATAAAAAACTATAAATACAATATTTTGAAGAAAAAACATATCTCCAATTTTTTACCATCGAAGACCTATGTATCGAAGTCGATTCTGGCATGGAAAAAAAACGAATTTGAAATGGCCACATTATAAAAGAAAAAACCTTCAATTGACGCAGATCTAAAGGAAAAGAACGGTTAACTAAGTGAATCAGACTCGATGGTAATTTGTTAAGAAATGTCACTTCAGTTTTAGTGCGGGAAAGTACCTATTCTGACTGATGTTCTGACAATATAAGCAATTTCACGATCTCATCCCATCTCCTGACAGTTACGAGGCATGTTTGGTAGGGGGCGCTGGGCAGTGATTTGTGATTCTGGACTGATAGCTGGCATTTTTCGACATTCAGTTCGACCATTGGCGGCGGTTTGTAGCTTCAGGAGAGGGGGGGTTAAGCAATCTCCTAGGCGTCAGACCTTTTTGAGACTGTGTGGCCTTCCTGTGGTCAGCCGGTCAGAGGCCTAAGGAAGCCATCGGCGGGTCTTGATAGATATTTAAACTGGACAGAAAGAGCCAAGAGGCATCGGTCAGGCTATTACAGTGCCCTGGGTCCTATGCCCTCAGTGACCGGTCATATGCCCTCGGTCGGTCTGAGAAGGCATTTCACAAACCTACCTGAGAGCTTGGTCAAAGAGGTCTCAGGCGGGTCACAAGAGAACTCGACCGACTTAAGAAGGTCCTCGGCTTGCGTAAGAGGGCATTTTATAGACAGCCTGAGAGTTGCATATGCCAGTTTGAGAGGCCCTGGGCTAGTCTAAGAGGGCCTTAGGTAGTCTGAGAGCCTGCGGCTGATCCGAGACGGTATTTTCTAAATCTGAGAGCGCCTATGTCGGTCTGAGAGGTCCCTTGGTCCGTTTCAGAGGGCCCTCGGGTCGGTCTGAGAAGGCTTCTGTCGGACCTGAGAAGGCCGACAGAAGACCCGAGAAGGCCGATCTGGAGGTCTTCTTTCAGACTTCAGAGGGCCCTACGGCGGCCCGAGAGGGCCCTCCGGCGGCCCGAGAGGGCCCTCGGTTGGTCTGAGAGGGGTACTGAAAGTTTGGTAATGATACTGGCAATACCTAGTCAACGAAATACTGCGAAGTAAAGAGGGGAGGCAAAATAGACCCACCGTATCACGTGTATTAAGTTAACTGGATCCAGAGCCGGGGAAATCCATGTAGTTCATAGTTTTGGGTTTTGGGTCTTTTGGGTTCAGGTGACTGGGTGTGGTGGATCGAACCCAGGGGGTGGTTGAAGCGGAGGCAGGGGAGCCGCTGTCTCCCACCCAAGTAATTGGGGAGGCAAACATACTATTTTGCTCCCCATAACATCTCAAGTGGGACCGGCCGAAAGGTAGAATTGCATAGAAGAAAAACCGGTTAGTAGGGCAATACGTAATGTCACATCAGGACTGGCATGGACCTTATCATACCAGCACGGAGTCTGTTAAGACCAGTGAGGCCCATAGCCAGAGGCGGGGGCCATTGAGGGGGGAGGCATCGGGGTCATATGGCCCCAAAACGTTTGAAATTCGATAAAAACTTACCCATATACTGATATGAAATATTATGCGTTAACACCTTGTATAAAGGAACGTTTCTTTTAACTCAGTCCTTAATGTACACATTAGCGAAATCCGATGAGTTTTTTTCATTGTGTAAAAAAAAAATTATCTGCACCAAAAAGCCAACTTTCGACCGCTTTGGATCCGCCAATGGTATCTCAGGCCTGGCAAGGGCGCTCTGAATTCAATTTCGAGATGTCGAATAAATCACCACAGACCTGCCTGTCAATCAGCTATCTCTGATTTTGTCATTTTGTGTTATATAAAGTTACGAAACATAGAAACAATTCATTAAAAATATAAGCTTATGAGGACTTAAAAGCCTTAAGATATAAGATGGTGACTTACAGGGTGAATGTGCGTAAAGGACTTGAAGTCGTGTCTTTAAAACTAACCGGCTTATGACTTCCAAATAAAAAATGAGTAACTTTTTGAGCTATTAAGTATGATTTACCTGTCATTTATTTCCAATGTTCGATGATAATATCATTCGATGCGTATCGATGAGACAAACACAATGGTGAAATCTGTTTTACTCTATAATGTTGCTATCAAAAGTTGTTCCTTCCAAATAATTCGTCGATTTTTAGAATGTTTCAAACTGAATTAACCCGCCATTGACTGGGGGGGGGGCGTTTAACGCCCCCCCCCCCCCCCCCCCCCTGATGAATTTTCGTAATAGCTCAAAAACGGATAGTGCTATCAACGTGAAACTGTTAGTACCTTACTATAAATCACGTTAACGTCTTCTGTGAAAAAATTAACCAATTTCGTCGAAAATTGGCGAGTTATATCGAATTTAATGACGTCACTACACACGAGTTTTACACCAAAATCAGCTAAACTTTGCCAGGCCGTAGAAATGCCATATTTAAAAGCAAATTGCAATCGAAAAACGCCGGAAGATAGAAAATTGCAAGGTCTGCAAGCTGGCTATCTCGAAATGTGGAAGATTTTGGGTTTTGACCACACACACAAAATCCAAACTTTTTTGGTGGAAAATGCCCACAATCAAATTTTTAAAAGATATTCAAAAGCCGGAATATATGTCAGAGAGCCACATATGGAAAACTACCATACCAAATTTCAGATTTATATCACCATTTTTGACTGACGTATGACGTTTGACTGACGCATCTAAAGTATGGGTTACTCATGAAGTCATTTTTGTTGTGCATGCCTTTTTTGACCAGATACAGACAAATAAGTTGCACCACTGTATTTCTGATACAAAACTGATCTAGAAACATGCCTTTTTATTTATATTTATGAATTAAATTGTTGACCTTCAGTGAACTGAACTTGACATTAACTTCACGTAAATGAAGTCAGGTGGTAAAATGACTATCACTATAGAATTCTACGTGGAAAATAACTCATAAAATATGTGTTGCATGACTTTCGTAGATATTTTAAGCATAGTGACCTTTTGTGACCTGACCATGACCTTGAACTTGGCCAACAATCTCAATTTAGGTAATGCAGGATGTGTCATACCTTTGGAAGCACTTTGGGCGATCACGGTCGTAATCGAAGGCTTTGGATGGAAAATATGGCCCATGAGCTCAAATACGTCGATTTTTACCCTTGACCTGACCGTAACCTGACATTTGGCCTCACTTTGACATTTTTGAGTATGCTTTAGGTTCATCTCATTGAGAGTTTTCGATTGCCGCCTTGCGCGTCTCGTTGCGATCATTGGTTCGGAAGATAACCAGGGGGCGTTTAACGCCCCCCCCCCCCTAGTCAATACCGTTCGGCTGAGACCCCATTCAATGCCGGGTTAAGGGAATATCATTTATCCTGACCTAGCTATTGACATGAGGTAAACTCTGATGCAACTGTATTGACCGAAAATTATATTATCTTCTTTTTTTCCGGCGCGTCGCTAACTCTTAGTTATCGAGATATAGACGGTTTTAGCAAGGGCACTCATATATAGCCGAAATTTGACCTTTGGTGACCTCTGGTGACCTCAATATTGGCTTGACCCCCTAAAGAAGACCGATATACTTTCGATAGAGCTTGTCTCGGGCTATCTAACAGCGTGTTTCACTTGTCGCTTCGTTGCGTGGCTTTCGAGATTTAGGGGGGTGAATCCCCCCCCCCCGGCAGTTCGTGGTTGGTGCGAGCCCCGGCAGTGCTCGGGACGCGGGTTAAGGCATTCTGCGCCCATCTTCTGTTATCCACTATATGACCTGGGATCGGATAATTTGTTTTCAATACAGCATGTTACATACAATTAATGTCCTGTTTGTGGAACATACCGTACAATAATAAAAATAAAAATACAGCATGATTTGGGAGATAGCTGCCCATCATCGAAAATTCTACGCCCCCCCCCCCCCCCCCAGTGAAAATCCCTTACAGGAGGCCCTGGGTGTCATCCACCATCTCGTTTGTTTGTGACACGACCGGCTTCACGGATGATTGCGGCTTTCAGCTCCTCTGTTGTTCGAGGTTTGGTGACATACACCCGATCCTTGAGGAAGCCCCACATTATAAAATCGAGTCGGCTGAGGTCCGGTGTGTTCGGGGCCCATGGGATGGCATGGGTGGCTGATATGGCTAAATAAGTGACCTCATTCGTGATCAAAAATGGCTTCAGCAAGACGGTGCAGCGCCTCACACCGCTCGGGGCTCACTCGAATGGCTGCCCACTTTCCGAACCTCCATATCAGCCACAAGGCGGCCATCCCATGGGCCCGGAACTCACCGGACCTCAGCCCACTCGATTTTATCATGTGCGGCTTCCTCAAGGATCAGGTGCATGTCACCAACTTCGGACAACGGAGGAGCTGAAAGCCGCAATCATCCGTGAAGCCGGTCGTGTCACAAACGAGATGGTGGATGACACCATCACCCACTTGCAGGAGGTCCGGCAGCCCATGATCCT
Organism: Chirona hameri; assembly: GCA_036785665.1. NCBI lineage: Eukaryota > Metazoa > Arthropoda > Thecostraca > Balanomorpha > Balanidae > Chirona > Chirona hameri. The sequence goes on from JAXIVJ010009952.1 coordinate 39,262, forward strand.
GCAGTGCCGGGGCGCGCACCTAGAGCACCTGCTTTAAGAAGCTGCTGGGAGACGGTGTGATGGCCTATGGTCGACATTGTTGGCAAATATGTTATGCCATATTATTCTAAGTCGAATGATATGTGCATGTTGATCCTGTGATGTTTAATACAAAAATTATTAAGAAAAGTATGAGTACACTTAATTTGTAGACACCCGGTATTTACCCTACTTAACACGCGCCCCGCTGGGGTATTCAGCCGAACACCCGCGCCCCGCTGGGGGGGGGGGGGAATTCTGCCCCCATCGTTATCTTCCGAACCAATAACCGCAGCGAGACGCGCAAGGCGACAATCGAAAGCTCTCAATGAGATACATTTAAAGCATGCGCGATATTTTCAAAATAAGGTCACATGTCAGGTCACGGTCAGGTCAAATGTCAAAATTGAGATATTTGAGTTCATGGGCCATACTTTTCATCCAAAGCCTTGGATTACGACTATTATTTCACAAAGTGCTCTCAAAGATATGATGCATCTCCCGCATTAGCGAAAGTGAAATTGTAAGAAAAGGTCAAGGTTAAGGTCAGGTCACAAAAGTATTCATCTGAATAAAAAAGGCATGTTTTCACTTTTGTCACGGAAATACAGCAGTGGCATTTATTTGTCTATATCTCGTCACTAAACGCCAAAAAAACGCAACTTAAAAAAGAACGTCATGAGTTACTTAATTATCCTTAGCGAGTCATAAGTCAGTAAAAAAAATAAAGATATTGCTTTGAAATTGGGTTTGGGTATCGTCCATACTTGGTTCTCCAATATATATATTCTGTTTTTTTTTCATATCTGCAAAAGCAAAATATAATTTTGTGGAAATATTTCCGGGAAAAAAAAAAATTATTTTATTTTCGGGAGTCAAAAACCAAACATTCCCACAATCCGAGATAGCCATTTTGAAGAAAATGTCATTGCCTTTCTTCTGACCTTTGTATTTGCAATTTGCATCAAAACTCGATTTTCTACGATTTTCAAACATGTGTCGTTTTTACACCAAAAATGGCATGACATGACGTCATTAAGTACGTCATTATCTCACAAAGTGCTTTACAAATTTCATTGAAATTTAGTGAGACGACGTAGAATTGATGCAGCATAAGGTACTGAAAGTTTCGCGTCGATATCTATCACAGTTTGAAGTTATTGAGACAATCCAGGAGGGAGGGCAGATTCCCCCCCCCCCCCCCCCCTCCCAGCGGGGCGCGGGTTATTGCCTACTAGTAGACATATTCCACAGAACATAGGTACCTTTACATGGGAATTCACTCACGCGCTCCTCAGCAGGCGAGACCAAAGGCTGCGACGCTACGGGTACAATTTATAACTTATGTTGGTTGTGAATCGCTCCAGATAACAAATAGCGCCAGACGCGCCACTTTCCCTATTGCTACCAAAATGCTACAAAATATAGGAAACACGAACAAGTAAAAAAATAATTAATTATTTATTTCGCAAAAAGTTATTTTTTTCGCAGTCAGTACCCATTTTTCATCGCCAGTTTGAGCGTTTTTTTTTTGTTCGGGGGGGATAATTTATATTGCCCCCCCCCCCCCCCCCACCTGGATCAGTGCGATCTCTGGGACAAGAAGCAGTGGTCCTTCAACTTTGCCCTGGCGATCCTACAAATGTAATGTTTAAAGGGAATGTTTCAGCTTTCTGAAAGTTGTCAAATATACGCTGGTTGTAGTCGAAAATGTGAAGTAAATGCTGCTAAAAACGATAGTGATATTTTCTTTCGAAAAGTAACTTAACTTTATACAAATTAAGTTTTTAAATTTGAGATGATGACGTCATTATTAAGCTATAGAGAGCTAAAGAGAAACCCTTTACGCTGCCATTTGGCAGCACAATCGTTTCAGACAATTCTGGCGATTTAAATACAAACATTGTGGAACTGTGTCTTCTCCCGCACAGAACACATTGAGTACGAGGCATTGCGATAACTCAATATTGATTAAAAGGTAATCAATCCATAACTGAGACTTCAAACAACGTGAAAAACTTCAACTTGGACCGCAACCTATCGCGTTGGCGTTGTTTACATCGTACTCGCCAAGGTTCGAGAAATACAGGTCGTCTGACTTCCAGGACCAACAACCTTGAAGTGGCTGTCAGCCAATCAGCGGCGGGATTACCATAGACCCCATTTTGAAAATTCGAAATTCAGTTGCTTAAAAACGGATAACTTTTGGGGAAAATTATCTTTATAATGTAGACATTTCAATAACGGCCAAAGATAATGGCTATCTGAGTTCAAAACCAATACAAAGGTGAAACATTCCCTTGAAGATAAGGCAACGGTTCTGGGTCAGCTTCACAGTCTGGCTGACATAACTGACGCAGCAATGGATGGATGTCAGCTTCACAGTCTGGCTGACATAACTGACGCAGCAATGGATGGATGTCAGCTTCACAGTCTGGCTGACAACTGACGCATCAATGGATGGATGTCAGCTTCACAGTCTGGCTGACAACTGACGCATCAATGGATGGATGTCAGCTTCACAGTCTGGCTGACATAACTGACGCAGCAATGGATGGATGTCAGCTTCACAGTCTGGCTGGCATAACTGACGCAGCAATGGATGGATGTCAGCTTCACAGTCTGGCTGACATAACTGACGCAGCAATGGATGGATGTCAGCTTCACAGTCTGGCTGACAACTGACGCATCAATGGATGGATGTCAGCTTCACAGTCTGGCTGACAACTGACGCATCAATGGATGGATGTCAGCTTCACAGTCTGGCTGACATAACTGACGCAGCAATGGATGGATGTCAGCTTCACAGTCTGGCTGGCATAACTGACGCAGCAATGGATGGATGCGCACCACCATCTCAGTAGTCCTCAGTCCTCAGTAGTCCTCAGTCCTCAGTAGTCCTCAGTCCTCAGTAGTCCTCAGTCCTCAGTAGTCTTCAGTCCTCAGTAGTCCTCAGTCACCGCACCATCTCAGTAGTCCTCAAGTGGACACTGCTTGAATTTGTCGTGCATTAATCGCGAATAAAGCATCAATGACGTCATCATCAATCAGCATCAGCATCAATTATTTTTGGTGTCCAAACCCGTCAGGAGGAGGTACTAGAGTAAACCTTGTATGATAGCAAGCTGATACATGTGCCAGGGATTCAGGAGTTAATATAAGGTAGCACTGAAATAACCTATAAGGCGGTTGCGCAATCACTCGCTCGCTGGGTAGTGGTGCACTCCACTCCCTGTCGGTTGGTCCTGTATCTACTCGGCTACCAGATGGCACTATGAGCACCCGCTAGGTGGCGCTGTGAGCCCCCCTAGGTAGCGTTGTGCACAACCGCAAGGTGACGCTGTGAGCCCCGCTAGGTACCGTTGTGCACACCCGCAAGGTGGCGCTCTGCGTACCTGCAAGGTGGCGCTGTGCGTACTCACTAGGTGACTCTGTGCGCATCTGCAAGGTGGCGCTGTGCCCACTCACTAGGTGATTATGGCCTCGTGCGATCTGTCGTCAGCAGTTCAGCACGTTTGTCAGCTGGAATGCGTGACGTCAGTGTCTACTTGTTTGCGTCTACTTGTCTGCGAGTATCTACAGAAATGGCGTAGCAATGACAATCTCATCCATACAAAGTCATCTAGAAACTCATCTAGAAAGCGCCGATGATTTCAGTTAAAATGTGCTTATTATCTCTTTTCAAGCCACTTAATAATCAAATACTTAAAAACTGTATACATTTTGATCAGCAAACATTCAAACAATTTAGCGATTTAGTAGCGCTCTCTCTCTCTCTCTCTCTCTCTTCTCTCTCTCTCTCTCTCTCTCTCTCTCTCTCTCTCTCTCTCTCTCTCTCTCTCTCTCTCTCCGTCTCATCTCTCTCTCTCTCTCTCTCTCTCTCTCTCTCTCTCTCTCTCTCTCTCTCTCTCTCTCTCGCTCTCGCTCTCGCTCTCGCTCTCGCTCTCGCTCTCGCTCTCGCTCTCGCTCTCGCTCTGCTCTGGCTCTGGCTCTGGCTCTGGCCTGGCTCTGGCTCTGGCTCTGCTCTGGCTCTGGCTCTGGCTCTGCTCTGGCTCTGGCTCTGGCTCTGGCTCTGGCTCTGGCTCTGGCTCTGCTCTGCTCTGCTCTGGCTCTGCTCTGGCTCTGGCTCTGGCTCTGGCTCTGGCTCTGGCTCTGGCTCTGGCTCTGCTCTGGCTCTGGCTCTGGCTCTGCTCTGGCTCTGGCTCTGGCTCTGGCTCTGGCTCTGGCTCTGGCTCCTGGCTCTGGCTCTGGCTCTGGCTCTGGCTCTGGCTCTGGCTCTGGTCTGGCTCTGGCTCTGGCTCTGCTCTGGGCTCTGGCTCTGGCTCTGGCTCTGGCTCTGGCTCTGGCTCTGGCTCTGGCTCTGGCTCTGGCTCTGGCTCTGGCTCTGGCTCTGGCTCTGGCTCTGGCTCTGGCTCTGGCTCTGGCTCTGGCTCTGCTCTGGCTCTGGCTCTGGCTCTGGCTCTGGCTCTGGCTCTGGCTCTGGCTCTGGCTCTGGCTCTGGCTCTGGCTCTGGCTCTGGCTCTGGCTCTGGCTCTGGCTCTGGCTCTGGCTCTGGCTCTGGCTCTGCTCTGGCTCTGGCTCTGGCTCTGCTCTGGCTCTGGCTCTGGCTCTGGCTCTGGCTCTGGCTCTGGCTCTGGCTCTGGCTCTGGCTCTGGCTCTGGCTCTGGCTCTGGCTCTGGCTCTGGCTCTGGCTCTGGCTCTGGCTCTGGCTCTGGCTCTGGCTCTGGCTCTGCTCTGCTCTGGCGGCTCTGCTCTGGCTCTGCTCTCGCTCTCGCTCTCGCTCTCGCTCTCGCTCTCGCTCTCGCTCTCGCTCTCGCTCTCGCTCTCTCTCGCTCTCGCTCTCGCTCTCGCTCTCGCTCTCGCTCTCGCTCTCGCTCTCGCTCTCGCTCTCGCTCTCGCTCTCGCTCTCGCTCTCGCTCTCGTCTCGCTCTCTCTCTCTCTCTCTCTCTCTCTCTCTCTCTCTCTCTCCCTCTCTCTCTCTCTCTCTCTCTCTCTCTCTCTCTCTCTCTCTCTCTCTCTCTCTCTCTCTCTCTCTCTCTCTCTCTCTCTGTTAAGAATCCGTCCGTTCAGTTGCGCCGGTAGAAAAGTACAAGTATTTTGTCAGGTCAGGGCTGTATTGTGTTCGCAAAACTCGGCAACCAAACAGCTCGGCGGAGCAGCTGAAACAATCAGCTATGCAGCGAGTTTACATAAATCGTCGATTAATAGAAATCCAATGTCGAGTATCCGAGAGACGCTCAGGTTATACCCCTTCAACTCCGCCCTGAAACGTGACGAGTGCACAGCTCAATATATACGTATAAATCGGGAGTGGGTGCACCGTTGATGCAGCGCAAATGGCATGGACATATGCGCATTCGTGGTCTGAATCAACAATGCTCCCCGATCTGAATTTGGGCGTCAAAAAGGTTAAGTTCGTTAATTTCTCTGGTGAGCACCTCTTTCCGGAAAAGACCAACAAGTCAGTTTCCTTCAAGTTTGGTCTGGTGCGTCACTCAGTGGCCACAAGTGTTCCAGATGGAGAAGCCAGACAAGGCAAATCTCTGTCTGTAACACTTGCGACCGACCCGGTCCAGACAGCGCTGAGTCCGAGTGACCCGCTCCTCCAGTGCAGACCCGAGGTCACTGCGGATCACGTCATAGGCGCCCGGCCGGCCGGCCGCCAATCAGCGCGCAACACGGCGCCGCGCCAGCCCCGCGCCCGCAGATAGGCTGTCCCGCACGGCTCGCCGGCCGGGGCGGCGGCACACGCGGCTACCGGTCACGTAAACACGAATATGTATGCAAACTTAACATAACTCCCCACCAAAATGTGCGGTGCTACGGCACATTTTAAATGCATGGGCAAATCACTGACAAAGTTAAACAAAAAAACACTTCTGCATCGCATCACTATTTTCGCACTCGCGCATCACTCGTGACATCGCGGCGACATCACAGCTCAGCAGCTGCGCCCAACGTCAGCCAGACGGGGACCGCGTCCGCCAGCCTGGCGTACCCCTCGGCAGACATGTGGACGCCGTCCGGGGCGTACCAGTGGGCACACCCGTCGAAACACGAGTGGCGCCCCTTCCACATCTCGCGAGCTGGCGCCCCAGCGCACGAAGTATGCCTTCTTCGGGAGTTGGTGCAGGAGGCGGCGCTCCAGGTGGAAGGCGGAGGTGTGCTCCCACCGTGCGCCGCTCACCTCGCCGCTGGGACGCGGAAGCGGCCCCAGCACGACCACCTTCTCCGCGATGCCCAGGAGAGTCTCGGTGACCTCCCGGGCGAGATCCGCCAGTGTGGCCAGCTTGTCGTCGGAGTAGCTGGACAGCCCCCGAGAACTTATTGTAGATGTCGTTGCCTGACATCCATATCACGGCGGTGCCCTGACGACGCCAGCGGCCGAGGCCTCCCTCCCGGTCCCACACATGAATGTGGTCCTGGAGGTCCCGGTGGAGGGAGCACCAGGAGTCACCGCCCCTGGCTCGGCTGAGGAACTCGTCCCTCCCGATGCGACCTCCCATCAGGCTGTCCCGAGCGATGGAGTCGCCTAGGAGAAGATGCAACGGGGCCAGCTGTGCCTCCAACCATGAACTTGCATCGGGGTCGGCAATGTTAAGCACGTCCATGGCTCGGCTGAGGAACTCGTCCTCCCGATGCGACCTCCCATCAGGCTGTCCGAGCGATGGAGTCGCTAGGAGAAGATGCTACGTGGCCAGCTGTGCCTCCAACCATGAACTTGCATCGTGGGGTCGGCAATGTTAAGCACGTCCATGGTCTGTCTGTAAAGAGAAAAATTGGGTTGAAAACGGAGTCTTGTTAGGCGGCAAAAATAGGGTTCGCATGAGAGCGGACAGACTCTCCACGTCATGTGGCGAACACAACCCCATGAGAACCTTTGTTGACGTGCTTGTCAATAGAGGCGTTTTGCCAAGTTTGATTCATTTCATTTTGCTAATTCAGTTGCAATTCTAAATGAATCTCAAGTGCATATAGCTTGAGCGAGGTCTACGATTCATTTGGGTGTCCGCGCGGCCTCTAGATGGGAAGAGCGGCGGTTAGAGGGTCTACGTGTTTTTCGTGCCTCTTGTCTCTACATGCGCAGCTCTTATCTCCCCATCTGTACCGACGATGAGGCCAGTCACGTCGTGCAAGCGGGCCAACGCCCCCCTTGGGCCCTCATTTTGCACTAAGACCAACGTCACCCACCGCTGGAATGCGCTTGGGGCGTCCCCTAGGTGATACAGACCACTGTCCGAAGAGCAGTGATATATTCACTGGTCCATGCGCCTGATCAGATGTTCGCTCACTTACGCTGGTGTCGCCAGGCTCTCGTGACGTAGTCGCAATAGACTGATGAGGTGGGTCAGCACTCCCTTTATTGTCGTAAACGCCCGAAGAGGAGGTGGTGCTGGCGTGAGGATTTTCATCATCTACAGTAGTCAGAGGCCGCATAATTCAAATGGAACGCCTAGTATCATAGAGTGTTAGCCGTGAGTTCGTCGTGAGACAACTACAGAGATGGAGTGTTATTTTGAGACACTTTCTTTGTATAGACCAACCAACCTCTCCCAAAATCCTCGATTTTCGCCTGGGCTCCAGGTCTCGTTTAGGCTTCGTGCCCTGTTCCGTCCCCCTAGCGGATCCATCGAAGACCACACCTGGATTTTCCCATTTCGGAAGACTCCGTGATAGAGGGAGGTAGAAAGCCTCCGAGTCACAACGTCCTAGGGCCGACAGCCATTGACCTTGCTCGAGGAAACCCCATCCTGACCCGACAACGAGAGTCATCCTCGTGTGATCGATCTGGCTGCGAGAAGACGGAAGACTCTCCACCTTGCAATGAGCCCTCAGCGGGGGTTTGGGCGGTCCAGAGGGTTTCAACAAACAACAGCATTGTCCAGCATGCTCTTGATTTGATTCGTCCGTACATGACAGTTTTTTCTGCTGAGACGATCGGACATGCCGAAGCGTTCAGAGCCAATGTTGGTCTCTGTTAGAGACGGGGCGCTCGTCGTGAGCTCCAATACCAAGCCCATTTCGTATCGCTCCTCTACTTGTTCCAGGTTGGCTCCGGGGTAGGACCGTTATGGTTCGTAGTTGGCCACATCACATTCTGACAGATTCCAACAGTATCCAAGTCCCACATCACCGTCCACTTGGCTACAGTGGGAAAAGTCCGGTGATGGTGCTGCTGATGCTGCCGGACTTGAATCCACCATGTCGTCCATGCAGACATACAGCCGAAGACAGTCTCCACGGCTCTCCAGACTCTTCGCCCAAGATCCACAATTGTCTCCCCAACACGACGCGGTAGAGGTTATCAACTCCGATTAGGAAGATCAATCTTCGCGCACACCCCAAAGTCGTCCGCCATCTCCAGTCGGTGAGTGCACATCAGGGGCGGTGGGGTGCAGGGAAGAGGGAGGCCTAGTCCGATCTTTGTGCTCCACATGTCAAGGCACACGGAACTGTTACCGAAACGACTGCCCTCAAAAGCTCGACTCGGACCTTATCTTATTGGCGAGCTGCCTCGGTTTTCTCCCTGGAATCCGATACAAGAAATACGTCCCTGTTTCAACAAACCATACACACACGGTAGACCTAGCTCTTTCACACAGGAGCTACTACGGATATATGAAGACTCAGAGCCTCTCCATCATCAGTACGCCGGGGCCTTGCGGTGACCTTTCGACCCATAGCCTCGACCAGAGCCGTCTGGAGGAAGCATACGGCAATCCGTTCTCTCCCCGGGGCGTTAGAATCGGTCGATGGGCCATGAGCGCTGAACACAACTTTCGCGGCATTCAACCTGGCTCATGATTAGAGGACTGAGCTGGTGAGCAGCGGGCCGCTTCCTGGCGACAGATCGGACCGCCGGTATCACCGAAGGACCCTTTGACGAGGAGGTCAGATAGTGAAGCAGGATGTGATGATGTCTGCCACACTCATCGGGCACTGGGTTCCTTTTTTTTTCTTTTTGCATCACTGAGATCGATGGCCAGGAGCCCAGACAGCGGAAGCATGCATGCAAGGGTTTTCGCAAGTGACCACCGGTCCTGACAGGCATGCCGCGAAACTATCGCGCACATGTGTCGAGCCGCTGGTGTCCCTGCCCACACAGCGCCACACCGTCGCAGCCTAGCCCCGGCCATCTGTAGAGGGCTGCAACTTCCGCTCCTTCCGAGGCTCCAACGTCGGGCAGTCCTGCTTGCTCGTGACTGACGACGCCGAGGTGTGGCGCTCTGCGGCGGCGGCCACTGTCCACAACCCCCCCTTGGCTGATTCACACGGGAGCCCGTATTTCGCGATTGAGACATTGAGTGAAGGCGTCGAAAGTTACGTTTTCTGCTCCCCTGTCGGCACACATTCCAGTCGCCAGTCTTCCTGGAATTTTGTCCTTTTCAACGATAGGTAGGAGAAGGCTCGAGAAGCTTTCAGCGGGGAACTCCGAGGCTATTCAGAGCGCGTGTATGAGCTGACAGGTGATCTATCAAAGATCGCATGCCTTTCAAGTCACCGTGGTCAGGACAGACGGCACTGTTTCAAGAGTTTCCCTCATCAGAAGCCTCTCGCCGCACCTCGTATGATCGAAGCGCTCCTTGAGGGCTGCTACCCCGCCTGGGTGTAGCTATCACCTGACACCGGAATCCCTTGGTAGTGCGCAGCGCCGCCCCGCTCAAGTGTCGACTATCAAAACAACGAAACTTTTGGACGTCGGCATAGCTTGGATTGTCATGGGACTGAAATTGCAAACATGTTTACAAAACTCTGACCATTTCATCACATCGCCATGATAAATAGGAATTTTCACGGTGACGGATTGCTTTGAGGTCTGCAATTGCCCA
>JAXIVJ010009953.1:0-49108 GCA_036785665.1 Chirona hameri
ATATATATATATATATATATATATATATATATATATATATATATATATATATATATATATATATAATATATATATATATATATATATATATATATATATATATATATATATATATATATATATATATATATATATAATATATATATATATATATATATATATATATATATAATATATATATATATATATATATATATTATATATATATATATATAATATATATATATATATATATATATATATATATATATATATATATATATATATATATATATATATATATATATATATATATATATATATATATATATATATATATATATATATATATATATATATATATATATATATATATATATATATTATATATATATATATATATATATATATATATATATATATATATATATATATATATATATATATATATATATATATATATATATATATATATATATATATATATATATATATATATATATATATATATATCATTAAAAACATTGTTGCATCAATGCTATTTCAGTAGAAATGAATGTAGCCACTGGGACTGCATGTATTTGCACAATTTACCAGCAGGAGCGCAGCCAGTGGGGGGATTGCCCCCCCCCCCTACAGGTCACAGGGGCCCACCGATATTTGTGTATGTATTTATTAGGGCGTTTCCAAAGTGGCTATTACGGCCCAGTCAAAACATGAATCACAAACATGAACAACTCCAACATGACGCTAACACAAATGGCACTACTTGCGAATCAAGTACATGACACTAATCCTCGACATGTTCAGCTCGGAAGGCGCTGCAATAGCTGCGATCGCGAGACAGAGCCGGTTACATGTCGCGGCAGCTTATTCCAGGACGCAGCGGCTCTGTACGGGAAGAGCCGCCGCTCGGCCGCCAGCCGAAAAAAAGCGGTGCACGTTCAGTGCATTCTGACGCGCAATCACACTCCTTATACTAGGCCAGCCAAGCGCCCGGAGAGCGGGACAAACATGGTCGTAGTGGCGAAGTCCAGACACCAGCCGAGCTGCAAAATGGAGGACGTTTTGCAACCTGTCTCAAGTGACAGTTGGCGGCACCACCCCAGACCGATGAGCAGTACTGGAGGTGGGGGAATATATGGGTCTGAACCAGACTGGTTATTGATTCGATACTGATTGAATCGATTGGAATGGTTCAATCAAAATTCATTGAATCAATAAATTATTGATTCACTACCAAATTTTTTGATTCATGAATCGTGATTGAATCAAAATCCACATCAAATAAAGGCTGATTGATCCACAATATTTAACGATTCTTAATAATTAAAGTACACTGGTAAATTGTGCAAATACATGCAGTCCCAGTGGCTACATTCATTTAAACTGAAATACTATTGCTGTAACAATGTTTTAATGATCATATATATGCATGTTTCAATTTGTATTGATTTGACATAAATTCACCTCATATATTTAAATGTTGAATCAAACGTGAATGAATTAGAATATTTGTTTGATTCTTTGAATCGGAAGGAATAATTCTCAAAATTGTATCCGTGAATCGAACAGTGATTGAATCATTCAGATTTCAAATTGAATCATGATTGCATTGTTCCAAAAAAGTTGAATCAATAACCAGTCTGGTCTGAACTAGGATTTCTAGGATTTCTGGGGAGAGGTGGTGGCAAATTTTGTAGAGGGATATCAGGATGAAATTGGTCCGACGAACGATGTAGGATATGTGTAGCTTCCAGCTCGACGAGAACACCAAGCATTTAATTTGCTTTTTAGGTCGAATATCGACGTCATTTACTCTTAGTGCAAAGTTTGCTGCCTTGGTAAGTGAATTGCGAGTACCAAGAAAAATAGGCTGGTTTTGTTGGCATTCATTTTGAGACTATTCAGACTAAACCAGTGTTGTAGACTCTGTATGTTTTCCTCGGCTTGCGACTTCAGCACCAGGAGGTCATCGTGATTGGAGGGTGCTGAGTCAAAGATTTGGGTGTCATCCGCATAAGATAGGATGTGGCCATGTGGTAGGAAGCAGGAGAGGTCATTAACAAAAAGGAGGAAGAGGATAGGGCCCACAATAGACCCCTCAGGGACCCCGTGGGTGAGGGGCAGAGCCGCTGCGGTACCTCCGCGGACGAGTTGAGAGCGCGCTGTGAGGTAGCTCCTGAACCAGCAGGATGAAACGCCATACCACTGGAGCTTGTTCAGAAGCATCGGGTGGTCAACACTGTCGAATGCCCTGCTCAGGTCGATCGACGTCAGACACGTGATATCTCCAACATCGACCTTCCGAGCCGCCCACTCAACAACATCGAGAAGGGCATCTTCAGTGGAGTGGGGACGGCGGTATGCATATTGGAAAAGGGAGAGGATATGGTTTGTGATAAGGTAGGAACTGAGCTGTGAGCACACAACTTTCTCGAGTATTTTAGATATGGCCGGAAGGATTGAAATTGGACGAAAGTTGCACGGATTTAGAGGGTCGCCAGATTTGTGGATGAGGGTAACGACGGCAACTTTCCATGCATCTGGAAAGGTAAGAGTTGATATGGATGAGTTGATGAGGTGAAGGATATGTGGGGCGATGGCAGGAAGGCAGCTGCGGATAGCGGACAGTGGTATGCCGTCGACCCCGACAGCCCTCGACGCACTGAGCCGGCCGATGACACGCGTCAGTTCAGGCAACGTTACACAGTGTGGGACGAAACCCGACGAGCACACCATGTAGGGCCTCGGACCCATAAGAGCGGAATATGTTTCTCGTGCGGACTGGGCAGCCTCAGCGGCCACGCGAGCGCCTACATCAGCAAAATGCTCATTGAGCTGATCAGCACTTAAGCTGGCTTCGCCAGCTGGTGACAGAGGTGTGGAAATCTTCGGAGAGAAATCCGCACCGAACCGCCTCAGCCGCGCCCAGAAGCGCTTTGAGTCCTCTCGCAACAGCTCAGCGAGGTAGGTCCTACGCGCACGGGTCAACAACAGTTTAGCCCGGTTCCGCGTCGTCGGTAGGACTCCCGGTTGGCCACTGTACGGGAGGCGGCCCACAAATGGTAGATTGTCCCAGATACCATTTGCATTAGCTAAATAACTTTCAAAAGCCACAGAGGAAACCTCAAACCAGGTAAGGGCCCACTCTGGTGCATATCAAGGACCCTCAGAGACACTGAAGGGCTTTTGAAGCCAACCCAGGGAGCCTTTTGGGCATGTCCAGGGGCCATTGAGCTCACCCAGGGGCCAAAAAAACTACCCAGGGGCCTCTCGAGCATGTCCAGGGGCCCATTGAGCCCACTTAGGGCCCCACAAACCTGTCCAGGGGCCTCTTGAGGACAGTGGCGGATCCAGAGGGGGAGGGGGCATGCCCCCACCCCCTTGAGACTTGAAGGGGCTCAATGGCCGAGGGTTCCCATATGCGATCGAAGTAACTCGAAACGAATTTCACTCCGCTTTCAAACGAAGCGCAGGTAAAGTAGTAGTAAAACAACAAAACGCAAGGCCTGAAGGGGCACTGGCCACCTGAGGGGGCACTCTGGCCGCCTGAAGGGGCACTCTTGCCGCCTAAGGAAGCACTCTGGCCGCCTGAGGGGGGCACTCTGGCTTGGGAGTCGGGAGTGGGGATCCCTGGGGAGTCGGGATCCGCTTCCATAGGCGGTGGAACAGGGGGGGGGGGGCACCGGGCACCATGCCCCTTGAATCCAGGAGGGGGAGGCGGCGCACCAATGCCCTGGTGCCCACCCACCTATTTTATGCGAAATGGTGCAATATTAAGAGACAAAAACATATTTGTGCCACTGCAGTGAAATTCCTTTTATCTTTGCGGTGGAAGAATCGCATTGTGTGGCTGCATTGGTGCCCTTGGGCTGATACGTATAGATATAGAACCTTTCGATTTTTTAGGGCCTCCACGCAGACTGGTTATTGATTCACCTTTATTGGAAGGATTCAATCACGATTCATTTTGGAATATGAATGATTCAGTCACCGTTTGATTCATGGATAACCATTTTGAGAAATGATTCTTTCCGATTAAAATAATCAAAACATTTGTTTTTATCAAATCACGTTTGACTCACCATTGAAATAGCATTGCACAGTCTGTTTGATTCAATCTACCTTGTTTCTATGTGGGTTTTGATTCAAATGATTCATGAATACAAAATCCGGTGGTGAATCGATTCTTCTTTGATTCAAGGGATTTTGATTGAACGATTTCAATCGATTCAATCAGAGTCGAATCAATAACCAGTCTGGCCTCCAGCCTAGTTATCCAGACCCAAAAATAAAGTTCAAAATTTTCCGTCGCTACGCGGAGCAAATCAGTCACTGTTCTTTTCCATTACAAAAGGGTCTAATATAGACTGTACACACGGTCAGCCACAGGGAGGGGGGGGGGGGGCAACATGACTTGACCCACCTTTTGCTCCAGGCACATTTCCTCGTTTTGACCCTGCATTCTGGTTAAAAATTAGTTCTCCAGCCCGCTCAAAATCTCAAATTTGGCGCAGCTTCGCGGCGCAATAATAGATGTGTGGGGTGTCCATTTTGCTTAAATACCATTGGTAGTTATGTTTAAGGGCAGCTTTTGTGACAAATTTTCTTCAAGCCCTCCCTCTGCAAAATCCTGCCTATTTTGTTTAGTTCAATAACATGTTTGAAGTCCGCACGAGACACAAAGCAATATGATACACTGCTATCGCATGCATAAGATTTACTGCTGATAAAAAACGGCTACCACCCCCCCCCCCCCTGGTTACGAACCTCGACTACCCTCCTGGGCAAGCTGCCCCTCCCCCCACCCCCTCTTCATCAGCCGTTTGGGGCCGCTCTTGACTGTACAAATTATATATTTTAGCACCATTCGCGGCACTTTACATGATACACAGGGTACGACTGATATTGCAAATACATGATAGCCAACGTTTTGTCAATAATAATAAACAAAATGCTGAAATAGGGGCACACTCAAAATATAGTGGACCAAATCGGTTGAGTTTTCAGATTTGGGTATAGGTAGGGGCACCACTCCAATTGATGACCTCCTCTTGTAGATTTTCTGGATCCGTCCCTGCTCGAGCATGCCCAGGGGCCCATTTAGCCCACTCAGGGGCACCATAAACCTGCCCAGGGGCCTCTCAAGCATGTCCAGGGGTCCATTGAGCCCGCCCAGGGGCCCAAAAAACTGCCCATAGGCGAGCATGTCGAGGGGCCCATAGAGTCTGTTCAGGGGCCTCTCGAGCCTGCCCAGGGGCCCATTGAGTCTGTTCAGGGGCCTCTCGAACCTGCCCAGGGGCCATTAGAGTCGAGTATATATTTGTAAAAGTAAGTACGAAACTATGGTGCGCTACCAAAAACCAGCGCTGCAGACGATCCCATGGACCAGGGTGTGACAGGAAACAATTGTAATAACATAATCGAACCTGCCCTAAACTTTACAGCAATTACGGTCGCAGGGACCCACGTTTAAAACGCTCCGCTCGCATTCGCTCGATGCACTGCGGCTCTACGGGGGGGGGGGGGGGGCTATCGCCCTCCCACAGACCCTCCCCCCAGACCATCTCGTAGACAAAACGGTATGATTATATAAAACATAGTTCGAAGAACTTTCGATGAAATATTTCTACTTCACAAAAATCGGTGGTTTTTGGTAGCGCACCGCAGTTTCGTACTTATTAGCAAATACACGCATTAGAGTCTGCCCAGGAGACTCTCGAGCTTCCCCAGGGGCATATTGAGTCTCTGACCCACCTGGTGCAATGTTTTCTTAGGTTTAAAAATGCTAATTTGATAAATCTTCGTTTTGAATAGGGGGGGGGGGGGGGGGGGGGGGGTAGTACAACATAATTTAACAATTTCCCACGCATGGAGTGTTTGCTGCAATATTTGTCAGCTAATATAAGTTTTCTCCCCTGTACGTAACAATACAAATTAGTAATGCGCTCAGTACAATGCATACCGAGATGAGGGCCCTGGTCCAATCCAGCTCATCAAAAGTTGAGAAAAAATGAATTCAAAAGGGGGCCTCACAAAATAAAGTGGCTGAAAACCGTAGTTTTTTTTATATCCAGGGTTATATTTTTTTTGTTGGGGGAGGGGGGGGGGGGGGGTCGCCCTCTGGATTGTCCCTTCTGAATGTCTGGCTGCGCCCCTGTTTACCAGTGTACTTGAATCGTTAAGAATCGTTAAATCTTTTGATTCAATCAGCTTTGATTTGATGCGGGGTTTGATTCAATCACGACTCATGAATACAAATATCTGGTGGTGAATCAATCATTTTTTTGTATTCAAGAAATTTTGATTAAACGATTCCAATCGTTTCAATCAGTGTCGAATCAATAACCAGTCTGCATATGGGATGTGTGTTTGGACTGGAGCTGACTGGAGCTGGTTTTTGTGTGGGCTATATTTGTAAAATTCACTTATTCACTAACAAATCGCGTAGTTTTGTCTTGGTTTACCGTTTTCATTAGCGATAGGTATGTGAACGAATGGCATTTGTTCACGAGTTGTTGCACACTGGACAATGTCGCTGGTTCTGAGTGACGTCACCTCGCGTTATATCACGTCACCTGCTAGTGTATGACGTGACCAGGTGGTGTATGACTGACATCATCAGGGCACAGGGTGTATATGGCGTTACTGGGCAGGGCAGTGTATTTATGGCCGATCATCAGGCGGGAGCTGTGTCTGGGCCGTGACCCGCACCGCGCTCATCCCGCCGCCGTACCGTGCCGCGCCTGTCTGGCCGCTCAACTCGGATCGATTGTATGAACTATGAACTTCACCGGACAGTACATGTATGCCATAATCAGGTCATGTATGCCGTCACCCGGCAGTTCTGGTGGCACCGGCATTTGGCTGTCTGGATTTACCATGGTCCTTCCAGCCGTTTTTCACCAACCTCCAGAGAAAGGACGACCGGTGCACCACGTTGGTGGAGCGGCCCCACCCCTATCAAGGTCGGTCGGCTCCGGGGCCCCACCCCTATCAAGGTCGGTCGGCTCCGGGGCCCCACCCCCTATCAAGGTCGGTCGGCTCCGGGGCCCCATCCCTATCAAGGTCGGCCGGCTCCGGTGCACCACGTTGGTGGAGCGGCCCCATCCCTATCAAGGTCGGCCGGCTCCGGGGCCCCATCCCTATCAAGGTCGGCCGGCTCCGGTGCACCACGTTGGTGGAGCGGCCCCATCCCTATCAAGGTCGGTCGGCTCCGGGGCCCCATCCCTATCAAGGTCGGTCGGCTCCGGGGCCCCACCCCTATCGAGGTCGGTCGGCTCCGGGGCCCCACCCCCTATCAAGGTCGGTCGGCTCCGGGGCCCCATCCCTATCAAGGTCGGCCGGCTCCGGTGCACCACGTTGGTGGACGGCCCCACCCCTATCAAGGTCGGTCGGCTCCGGGGCCCCATCCCTATCAAGGTCGGCCGGCTCCGGTGCACCACGTTGGTGGACGGCCCCACCCCTATCAAGGTCGGCCGGCTCCGGGGCCCCACCCCCTATCACCAGGGGCTCGTCTAATATGTGAACTACGGGGGCAAACCCCCCAGTCACGGCTTCTGCCCCCCGCCCCCAGTCGAGGCAAAAAACGGTCACTGGGGAGGGAGGAGGGGGGGGGGGGGGGGGGCAAGTTGAGACAGGTGATAATTGTTGGCGAGATGCACATTTGAACTGTTCTGTGCAAGTTATAGGCTAGGGATGTAGGATCCTATTCAGTTGAGGTGGCTTCAACCCCCCCCCCCCCCGCCCCCCACTTGGACGAGGAAGTGGGTCAAGTCCGGGGATAAATCTGTATTTGCGTGGATTTTCATGGTACTTTAAGCGATTTTTCCCGGACCCCCCCCCCCCTATGCGTAATATATCACATTTAACCAATTACAGCATATAATGCCCACATGTGACGTTCATGTCATCCCAAACAATCACGAACAGCACATATTTGTTTCCAGAAAATCCCCCCATTTTACATTCCCTGAATACGCCTATGATTTTTTAGTTTGTTTTTTGTCTTTTGATATATTAAATACCAATACATTTGAAGCTCAAAAATGTTTGGATCATGACAATCGGTCGAGCCACATGGCCGCAATGACCTTCCAAAAACACCAACAAATTTCCGATTGTTTGCCCCCTGGCCCCCTATTTTTGAACAAAACAAAAATTACGGGATCTAAAAAGAGAGATCTTGTCATGACAAATCGAATGGCGTTTTCTCCATCGAAATCGACCGAGCGGTTCTCGAGATCTCTGGGGGGGGGGGGGGGGAGAGGGGCAGAATCTGCCCCCCCCCCCGCAGGTTAACGTAATTCTGGCCGCCCGGAGGGAATAGGGTTAAGGAGGAGGCTGATACTTAGGGAGACATAAGTCAGTCAAAAATATAGATATTGCTTTGATTTTTTTTTGTGGGGGGGGGGGGGGGGCGTCGCCATACTTGGTTATACATACTTGGTACGCCATACTTGGTCGCCATATATCTTTCGTTTTTGAATATGCTTGAAAAGTCTGATTTTGTAGAAATTATTCCCCCCTAAAAAATAATAATCCCAAAATAATTTTTTATCATACATTAAAAAACCGGAAGATATATTGGAGACCCAAGTATGGACGATGCCCCCAACACAATCAAAGCAATATCTATATTTTTGACTGACTTATGTCTCCCTAAGTAAGACCTAACTTGTTGCTATTTCCAAACACGCGTGGGGGTGGCGTTAAACGTCCTCCAGTCAATGGTGGGTTAATAACAATGTATAATTTGGCTGCTCATCAATCATCTCAACATAATTGTTTGAATGCACAACTATTTATTTTATGAATATTACTGCCCATTTTAACCATATCAATGGACTAGGGAAAAACCAGAGTAAGTGTGACTGTTCGTGGACAAGAACGGGCAAATTAAAATAAGGCATCTTAATTCTTAACCCTCATCCTACGGGGGGCCCTAAAACGACCCCCCTGAGGTGTTTCTTGCATAACTTTTACACATGCGGCAAATTTTGCTGAAATTGTTGGTAGCTGAGTTTGCAACAATTATACGTATGCTGTAAAAATTGCATTGAAATTGGTTAAGTAATTTGGGAAATAATGATGTTTTGATGACGTCATGTTGGTGGAAAAACGATAAATGTTTGAAAAATCGTAGAAAACAGAGTTTTGAAGCAAATTGCAAACGCAATTCAGAAAAGATAAAAACGAAATGTTATTGTCTTTTAAAATGGCAATCTCATATTTTCGAAATTTGGGGTTTTTGACCCCTAAAATGAACAAAAACGTTTTTTTTTAATCACACCACAAAATCAAAATTTTCAAAGATGTTAAAAAAACGGAATATATGTGAGAGAACTGAGTATCGACAATACTCAAACCAAATTTCAAAGCAATATCTCTATTTTTAACTGAGTGATGGCTCCCAAGTGTTAAAACTCATGACGTCATTTTTTATACTTTTTTACCAGATACGAACAAATCATTACCTTTTCTGTATTTCTGAGACAAAACTGGTCTAGGAACATGCCTTTTTATTTACATTTACCAATTTTAATTTTGATATTTTCTGACAGCAAAATCGCTGTTCCGGACGTGGTAGATCGAGGTCATTCACTTGACCTGGAAGGTCACTCGTTGACCCGAAACCTAAAACATTGCATACCGTTAGATTTCAAACATGACAGGCAACATGTTGGTTCTTACCGCGTTGCTCTATGTTGATTGGTTTGGAAGTTAACAGGGGGGGGGGGTCTTTTTAGGACAATCGCAGTCGAGGTGGTGTCCTAAAGACACCACCTCGGACAATAGGACAGTAGAGCGAAGGTGAAAAAAGCTCCTGTAGGGCGAGGGTCAAGCCTGCCCCCCCAGTCAAATTTCCTTAGACGAGTCCCTGGGCCCCACCCTTATCAAGGTCGGTTGGCTGCAGTCCAGCTCAGCACGGATCGCCAGAAGGCCCAGCTGCTGAACCGGCATGTGCCTTATCAGGCAGTAAAGGGCTTCAACGTAGCTCATCCAGTACCGGTTTTGCCCCAACTCTGATCGTAACAGTTTTACAGTTGTATTGATCTGCAATGTTCGTCTTCTAAGCTGTAACCGTTTCGCTGAGCAACGCCCTCAATGACCATTACTGGTCCACTGTATGCTGACTACAACTGGCCTGAAGGCACGTCCAGACTATGCCTTTAGTGCAGAAATGCAAACTCTCAAACACTGTTTCTTCTTTCAAAGACCATACTTACTTACGGCCTCTGCCTTGAACCCGTTAGCCTGGAATCCGTTAGCCTGTAATTTGTTAGCCTTGCATCCGTTAGCCTGGGATCCGCCTTCTTACCTACAGTTTAGCACTGGCTTCCAATCGTGACCACCTAATCCTATGCTGTTGTCGCTGGCGAGTGGCGCATCATCCCACCCTATTTGGCTGACCGCACCATCCCACCCTGGTCCCCACTCTGGTCCCGATTGACCGCACCCATCCCACCCTAGTCCTGATTGACCGCGCTATCCCACCCTGGTCCTGATTGACCGCACCATCCCACCCTGGTCCCCACCCTGGTCCCGATTGACCGCACCCATCCCACCCTAGTCCTGATTGACCGCGCTATCCCACACTGGTCCTGATTCACCGCACCATCCCACCCTGGTTCTGATTGACCGCACACCATCCCACCCTGGTCCTGATTGACCGCGCTATCCCACCCTGGTCCTGATTGACCGCACCATCCCACCCTGGTCCCGATTGACCGCACCCATCCCATCCTAGTCCTGATTGACCGCGTTATCCCACCCTGGTCCTGATTGACCGCACCATCCCACCCTGGTTCTGATTGACCGCACACCATCCCACCCTGGTCCTGATTGACCGCACTATCCCACCCTGGTCCTGATTGACCGCACCATCCCACCCTGGTTCTGATTGACCGCACACCATCCTACCCTGGTCCCGATTGACCGCATCCATCCCACCCTAGTCCTGATTGACCGCGCTATCCCACCCTGGGCCTGATTGACCGCACCATCCCACCCTGGTTCTGATTGACCGCACACTATCCCACCCTGGTCCTGATTGACCGCACTATCCCACCCTGGTCCTGATTGACCGCACATCATCCCACCCTGGTCCTGATTGACCGCACTATCCCACCCTGGTCCTGATTGACCGCACTATCCCACCCTGGTCCTGATTGACCGCACTATCCCACCCTGGTCCTGATTGACCGCACCATCCCACCCTGGTCCTGATTGACCGCACTATCCCACCCTGGTCCTGATTGACCGCACACCATCCCAACCCTGGTCCTGATTGACCGCACTATCCCACCCTGGTCCTGATTGACCGCACTATCCCACCCTGATCCTGATTGACCGCACTATCCCACCCTGGTCCTGATTGACCGCACACCATCCCACCCCGGTCCTGATTGACCGCACTTTCCCACCCTGGTCCTGATTGACCGCACTATCCCACCCTCGTCCTGATTGACCGCACACCATCCCACCCTGGTCCTGATTGACCGCACCATCCAACCCTGGTCCTGATTGACCGCACTATCCCACCCTGGTCCTGATTGACCGCACTATTCCACCCTGGTCCTGATTGAACCGCACTATCCCACCCTGGTCCTGATTGACCGCACCATCCCACCCTCGTCCTGATTGACCGCACTATCCCACCCTGGTCCTGATTGACCGCACACCATCCCACCCTGGTCCTGATTGACCGTACTATCCAACCCTGGTCCTGATTGACCGCACTATCCCACCCTGGTCCTGATTGACCGCACTATCCCACCCTGGTCCTGATTGACCGCACTATCCCACCCTGGTCCTGATTGACCGCACCATGCCACCCTGGTCCTGATTGACCGCACCATCCCACCCAGGTCCTGATTGACCGCACCATCCAACCCTGGTCTTGATTGACCGCACTATCCCACCCTGGTCCTGATTGACCGCACCATCCCACTCTGGTCCTGATTGACCGCACCATCCCACCCTGGTCCTGATTGACAGCACCATCCAACCCTGGTCTTGATTGACCGCACCATCCCACCCTCATCCTGATTGACCGCACTATCCCACCCTGGTCCTGATTGACCGCACCATCCCACCCTGGTCATGATTGACCGCACTATCCCACCCTGGTCCTGATTGACCGCACCATCCCAACCTGGTCCTGATTGACCGCACACCATCCCACCCTGGTCCTGATTACCGCACTATCCCACCCTGGTCCTGATTGACCGCACTATCCCACCCTGGTCCTGATTGACCGCACACCATCCGACCCTGGTCCTGATTGACCGCACCATCCAATCCTGGTCCTGATTGACCGCACTATCCCACCCTGGTCCTGATTGACCGCACCATCCCACCCTGGTCCTGATTGACCGCACTATCCCACCCTGGTCCTAATTGACCGCACTATCCCACCCTGGTCCTGATTGACCGCACTATCCCACCCTGGTCCTGATTGACCGCACAACATCCCACCCTGGTCCTGATTGACCGCACTATCCCACCTTGGTCCTGATTGACCGCACCATCCCACCCTGGTCCTTATTGACCGCACTATCCCACCCTGGTCCTGATTGACCGCACTATCCCACCCTGGTCCTGAGTGACCGCACCATCCCACCCTGGTCCTGATTGACCGCACTATCCCACCCTGGTCCTGATTGACCGCACTATCCCACCCTGGTCCTGATTGACCGCACACCATCCCACCCTGGTCCTGATTGACCGCACTATCCCACCTTGGTCCTGATTGACCGCACCATCCCACCCTGGTCCTTATTGACCGCACTATCCCACCCTGGCCCTGATTGACCGCACTATCCCACCCTGGTCCTGAGTGACCGCACCATCCCACCCTCGTCCTGATTGACCGCACTATCCCACCCTGGTCCTGATTGACCGCACACCATCCCACCCTGGTCCTGATTGACCGCACCATCCAACCCTGGTCCTGATTGACCGCACTATCCCACCCTGGTCCTGATTGACCGCACTATCCCACCCTCGTCCTGATTGACCGCACCATCCAACCCTGGTCCTGATTGACCGCACTATCCCACCCTGATCCGGTGCTGATTGACCGCACCATGCCACCCTGGTCCTGATTGACCGCACCATCCCACCCTGGTCCTGATTGACCGCACCATCCAACCCTGGTCTTGATTGACCGCACTATCCCACCCTGGTCCTGATTGACCGCACCATCCCACTCTGGTCCTGATTGACCGCACCATCCCACCCTGGTCCTGATTGACAGCACCATCCAACCATGGTCTTGATTGACCGCACCATCCCACCCTCATCCTGATTGACCGCACTATCCCACCCTGGTCCTGATTGACCGCACCATCCCACCCTGGTCATGATTGACCGCACTATCCCACCCTGGTCCTGATTGACCGCACTATCCCACCCTGGTCCTGATTGACCGCACACCATCCCACCCTGGTCCTGATTGACCGCACTATCCCACCTTGGTCCTGATTGACCGCACCATCCCACCCTGGTCCTTATTGACCGCACTATCCCACCCTGGTCCTGATTGACCGCACTATCCCACCCTGGTCCTGAGTGACCGCACCATCCCACCCTCGTCCTGATTGACCGCACTATCCCACCCTGGTCCTGATTGACCGCACACCATCCCACCCTGGTCCTGATTGACCGCACCATCCAACCCTGGTCCTGATTGACCGCACTATCCCACCCTGGTCCTGATTGACCGCACTATCCCACCCTGGTCTTGATTGACCGCACTATCCCACCCTGGTCCTGATTGACCGCACCATCCCACCCTGGTCCTGATTGACCGCACCATCCCACCCTGATCCTGATTACCGCACCATCCCACCCTGGTCCTGATTATCGCACTATCCCACCCTGGTCCTGATTGACCGCACCATCCCACCCTGGTCCTGATTGACCGCACCATCCAACCCTGGTCCTGATTGACCGCACTATCCCACCCTGGTCCTGATTGACCGCACCATCCCACCCTGGCCCTGATTGACCGCACCATCCCACCCTGGTCCTGATTGACCGCACCATCCAACCCTGGTCTTGATTGACCGCACCATCCCACCCTCGTCCTGATTGACCGCACTATCCCACCCTGGTCCTGATTGACAGCACCATCCCACCCTGGTCCTGATTGACCGCACTATCCCACCCTGGTCCTGATTGACCGCACCATCCCACCCTGGTCCTGATTGACTGCACTATCCCACCCTGGTCCTGATTGACCGCACCATCCCACCCTGGTCCTGATTGACCGCACACCATCCTACCCTGGTCCTGATTGACCGCACCATCCCACCCTGGTCCTGATTGACCGCACCATCCCACCCTGGTCCTGATTGACCGCACCATCCCACCCTGGTCCTGATTGACCGCACTATCCCACCCTGGTCCTGATTGACCGCACTATCCCACCCTGGTCCTGATTGACCGCACTATCCCACCCTGGCCCTGATTGACCGCACTATCCCACCCTGGTCCTGATTGACCGCACACCATCCCACCCTGGTCCTGATTGACTGCACTATCCCACCCTGGTCCTGATTGACCGCACTATCCCACCCTGGTCCTGATTGACCGCACTATCCCACCCTGGTCCTGATTGACCGCACTATCCCACCCTGGTCCTGATTGACCGCACCATCCCACCCTGGTCCTCATTGACCGCACACCATCCCACCCTGGTCCTGATTGACTGCACCATCCCACCCTGGTCCTGATTGACCGCACACCATCCTACCCTGGTCCTGATTGACCGCACTATCCCACCCTGGTCCTGATTGACCGCACTATCCCACCCTGGTCCTGATTGACCGCACCATCCCACCCTCGTCCTGATTGACCGCACTATCCCACCCTAGTCCTGATTGACCGCACCATCCAACCCTGGTCCTGATTGACCGCACCATCCCACCCTGGTCCTGATTGACCGCACCATCCCACCCTGGTCCTGATTGACCACACCATCCCACCCTGATCCTGATTGACCGCACTATCCCACCCTGGTCCTGATTGACCGCACACCATCCCACCCCGGTCCTGATTGACCGCACTTTCCCACCCTGGTCCTGATTGACCGCACTATCCCACCCTCGTCCTGATTGGACGCACACCATCCCACCCTGGTCCTGATTGACCGCACCATCCAACCCTGGTCCTGATTGACCGCACTATCCCACCCTGGTCCTGATTGACCGCACTATTCCACCCTGGTCCTGATTGAACCGCACTATCCCACCCTGGTCCTGATTGACCGCACCATCCCAGCCTCGTCCTGATTGACCGCACTATCCCACCCTGGTCCTGATTGACCGCACCATCCCACCCTGGTCCTGATTGACCGCACTATCCCACCCTGGTCCTGATTGACCGCACTATCCCACCCTGGTCCTGATTGACCGCACACCATCCCAACCCTGGTCCTGACTGACCGCACTATCCCACCCTGGTCCTGATTGACCGCACTATCCCACCATGATCCTGATTGACCGCACTATCCCACCCTGGTCCTGATTGACCGCACACCATCCCACCCCGGTCCTGATTGACCGCACTTTCCCACCCTGGTCCTGATTGACCGCACTATCCCACCCTCGTCCTGATTGACCGCACACCATCCCACCCTGGTCCTGATTGACCGCACCATCCAACCCTGGTCCTGATTGACCGCACTATCCCACCCTGGTCCTGATTGACCGCACTATTCCACCCTGGTCCTGATTGAACCGCACTATCCCACCCTGGTCCTGATTGACCGCACCATCCCACCCTCGTCCTGATTGACCGCACTATCCCACCCTGGTCCTGATTGACCGCACACCATCCCACCCTGGTCCTGATTGACCGTACTATCCAACCCTGGTCCTGATTGACCGCACTATCCCACCCTGGTCCTGATTGACCGCACACCATCCCACCCTGGTCCTGATTACCGCACTATCCCACCCTGGTCCTGATTGACCGCACTATCCCACCCTGGTCCTGATTGACCGCACACCATCCGACCCTGGTCCTGATTGACCGCACCATCCAATCCTGGTCCTGATTGACCGCACTATCCCACCCTGGTCCTGATTGACCGCACCATCCCACCCTGGTCCTGATTGACCGCACTATCCCACCCTGGTCCTAATTGACCGCACTATCCCACCCTGGTCCTGATTGACCGCACTATCCCACCCTGGTCCTGATTGACCGCACAACATCCCACCCTGGTCCTGATTGACCGCACTATCCCACCTTGGTCCTGATTGACCGCACCATCCCACCCTGGTCCTTATTGACCGCACTATCCCACCCTGGTCCTGATTGACCGCACTATCCCACCCTGGTCCTGAGTGACCGCACCATCCCACCCTGGTCCTGATTGACCGCACTATCCCACCCTGGTCCTGATTGACCGCACTATCCCACCCTGGTCCTGATTGACCGCACACCATCCCACCCTGGTCCTGATTGACCGCACTATCCCACCTTGGTCCTGATTGACCGCACCATCCCACCCTGGTCCTTATTGACCGCACTATCCCACCCTGGCCCTGATTGACCGCACTATCCCACCCTGGTCCTGAGTGACCGCACCATCCCACCCTCGTCCTGATTGACCGCACTATCCCACCCTGGTCCTGATTGACCGCACACCATCCCACCCTGGTCCTGATTGACCGCACCATCCAACCCTGGTCCTGATTGACCGCACTATCCCACCCTGGTCC
The DNA here is from genome assembly GCA_036785665.1 of Chirona hameri. Classification (NCBI taxonomy): domain Eukaryota; kingdom Metazoa; phylum Arthropoda; class Thecostraca; order Balanomorpha; family Balanidae; genus Chirona; species Chirona hameri. Next base: position 16,719 of record JAXIVJ010009953.1, read on the forward strand.
TGATTGACCGCACTATCCCACACTCGTCCTGATTGACCGCACCATCCAACCCTGGTCCTGATTGACCGCACTATCCCACCCTGATCCGGTGCTGATTGACCGCACCATGCCACCCTGGTCCTGATTGACCGCACCATCCCACCCTGGTCCTGATTGACCGCACCATCCAACCCTGGTCTTGATTGACCGCACTATCCCACCCTGGTCCTGATTGACCGCACCATCCCACTCTGGTCCTGATTGACCGCACCATCCCACCCTGGTCCTGATTGACAGCACCATCCAACCATGGTCTTGATTGACCGCACCATCCCACCCTCATCCTGATTGACCGCACTATCCCACCCTGGTCCTGATTGACCGCACCATCCCACCCTGGTCATGATTGACCGCACTATCCCACCCTGGTCCTGATTGACCGCACTATCCCACCCTGGTCCTGATTGACCGCACACCATCCCACCCTGGTCCTGATTGACCGCACTATCCCACCTTGGTCCTGATTGACCGCACCATCCCACCCTGGTCCTTATTGACCGCACTATCCCACCCTGGTCCTGATTGACCGCACTATCCCACCCTGGTCCTGAGTGACCGCACCATCCCACCCTCGTCCTGATTGACCGCACTATCCCACCCTGGTCCTGATTGACCGCACACCATCCCACCCTGGTCCTGATTGACCGCACCATCCAACCCTGGTCCTGATTGACCGCACTATCCCACCCTGGTCCTGATTGACCGCACTATCCCACCCTGGTCTTGATTGACCGCACTATCCCAACCTGGTCCTGATTGACCGCACCATCCCACCCTGGTCCTGATTGACCGCACCATCCCACCCTGATCCTGATTACCGCACCATCCCACCCTGGTCCTGATTATCGCACTATCCCACCCTGGTCCTGATTGACCGCACCATCCCACCCTGGTCCTGATTGACCGCACCATCCAACCCTGGTCCTGATTGACCGCACTATCCCACCCTGGTCCTGATTGACCGCACCATCCCACCCTGGCCCTGATTGACCGCACCATCCCACCCTGGTCCTGATTGACCGCACCATCCAACCCTGGTCTTGATTGACCGCACCATCCCACCCTCGTCCTGATTGACCGCACTATCCCACCCTGGTCCTGATTGACAGCACCATCCCACCCTGGTCCTGATTGACCGCACTATCCCACCCTGGTCCTGATTGACCGCACCATCCCACCCTGGTCCTGATTGACTGCACTATCCCACCCTGGTCCTGATTGACCGCACCATCCCACCCTGGTCCTGATTGACCGCACACCATCCCACCCTGGTCCTGATTGACCGCACCATCCCACCCTGGTCCTGATTGACCGCACCATCCCACCCTGGTCCTGAGTGACCGCACCATCCCACCCTGGTCCTGATTGACCGCACTATCCCACCCTGGTCCTGATTGACCGCACTATCCCACCCTGGTCCTGATTGACCGCACTATCCCACCCTGGCCCTGATTGACCGCACTATCCCACCCTGGTCCTGATTGACCGCACACCATCCCACCCTGGTCCTGATTGACTGCACTATCCCACCCTGGTCCTGATTGACCGCACTATCCCACCCTGGTCCTGATTGACCGCACTATCCCACCCTGGTCCTGATTGACCGCACTATCCCACCCTGGTCCTGATTGACCGCACCATCCCACCCTGGTCCTCATTGACCGCACACCATCCCACCCTGGTCCTGATTGACTGCACCATCCCACCCTGGTCCTGATTGACCGCACACCATCCTACCCTGGTCCTGATTGACCGCACTATCCCACCCTGGTCCTGATTGACCGCACTATCCCACCCTGGTCCTGATTGACCGCACCATCCCACCCTCGTCCTGATTGACCGCACTATCCCACCCTAGTCCTGATTGACCGCACCATCCAACCCTGGTCCTGATTGACCGCACCATCCCACCCTGGTCCTGATTGACCGCACCATCCCACCCTGGTCCTGATTGACCACACCATCCCACCCTGATCCTGATTGACCGCACTATCCCACCCTGGTCCTGATTGACCGCACACCATCCCACCCCGGTCCTGATTGACCGCACTTTCCCACCCTGGTCCTGATTGACCGCACTATCCCACCCTCGTCCTGATTGGACGCACACCATCCCACCCTGGTCCTGATTGACCGCACCATCCAACCCTGGTCCTGATTGACCGCACTATCCCACCCTGGTCCTGATTGACCGCACTATTCCACCCTGGTCCTGATTGAACCGCACTATCCCACCCTGGTCCTGATTGACCGCACCATCCCACCCTCGTCCTGATTGACCGCACTATCCCACCCTGGTCCTGATTGACCGCACCATCCCACCCTGGTCCTGATTGACCGCACTATCCCACCCTGGTCCTGATTGACCGCACTATCCCACCCTGGTCCTGATTGACCGCACACCATCCCAACCCTGGTCCTGATTGACCGCACTATCCCACCCTGGTCCTGATTGACCGCACTATCCCACCATGATCCTGATTGACCGCACTATCCCACCCTGGTCCTGATTGACCGCACACCATCCCACCCCGGTCCTGATTGACCGCACTTTCCCACCCTGGTCCTGATTGACCGCACTATCCCACCCTCGTCCTGATTGACCGCACACCATCCCACCCTGGTCCTGATTGACCGCACCATCCAACCCTGGTCCTGATTGACCGCACTATCCCACCCTGGTCCTGATTGACCGCACTATTCCACCCTGGTCCTGATTGAACCGCACTATCCCACCCTGGTCCTGATTGACCGCACCATCCCACCCTCGTCCTGATTGACCGCACTATCCCACCCTGGTCCTGATTGACCGCACACCATCCCACCCTGGTCCTGATTGACCGTACTATCCAACCCTGGTCCTGATTGACCGCACTATCCCACCCTGGTCCTGATTGACCGCACTATCCCACCCTGGTCCTAATTGACCGCACCATGCCACCCTGGTCCTGATTGACCGCACCATCCCACCCAGGTCCTGATTGACCGCACCATCCAACCCTGGTCCTGATTGACCGCACTATCCCACCCTGGTCCTGATTGACCGCACCATCCCACTCTGGTCCTGATTGACCGCACCATCCCACCCTGGTCCTGATTGACAGCACCATCCAACCCTGGTCTTGATTGACCGCACCATCCCACCCTCATCCTGATTGACCGCACTATCCCACCCTGGTCCTGATTGACCGCACCATCCCACCCTGGTCATGATTGACCGCACTATACCACCCTGGTCCTGATTGACCGCACTATCCCACCTTGGTCCTGATTGACCGCACCATCCCACCCTGGTCCTGATTACCGCACTATCCCACCCTGGTCCTGATAGACCGCACACCATCCCACCCTGGTCCTGATTGACCGCACCATCCAACCCTGGTCCTGATTGACCGCACTATCCCACCCTGGTCCTGATTGACCGCACACCATCCCACCCTGGTCCTGATTGACCGCACCATCCAACCCTGGTCCTGATTGACCGCACTATCCCACCCTGGTCCTGATTGACCGCACTATCCCACCCTCGTCCTGATTGACCGCACCATCCAACCCTGGTCCTGATTGACCGCACTATCCCACCCTGATCCGGTGCTGATTGACCGCACCATGCCACCCTGGTCCTGATTGACCGCACCATCCCACCCTGGTCCTGATTGACCGCACCATCCAACCCTGGTCTTGATTGACCGCACTATCCCACCCTGGTCCTGATTGACCGCACCATCCCACTCTGGTCCTGATTGACCGCACCATCCCACCCTGGTCCTGATTGACAGCACCATCCAACCATGGTCTTGATTGACCGCACCATCCCACCCTCATCCTGATTGACCGCACTATCCCACCCTGGTCCTGATTGACCGCACCATCCCACCCTGGTCATGATTGACCGCACTATCCCACCCTGGTCCTGATTGACCGCACTATCCCACCCTGGTCCTGATTGACCGCACACCATCCCACCCTGGTCCTGATTGACCGCACTATCCCACCTTGGTCCTGATTGACCGCACCATCCCACCCTGGTCCTTATTGACCGCACTATCCCACCCTGGTCCTGATTGACCGCACTATCCCACCCTGGTCCTGAGTGACCGCACCATCCCACCCTCGTCCTGATTGACCGCACTATCCCACCCTGGTCCTGATTGACCGCACACCATCCCACCCTGGTCCTGATTGACCGCACCATCCAACCCTGGTCCTGATTGACCGCACTATCCCACCCTGGTCCTGATTGACCGCACTATCCCACCCTGGTCTTGATTGACCGCACTATCCCAACCTGGTCCTGATTGACCGCACCATCCCACCCTGGTCCTGATTGACCGCACCATCCCACCCTGATCCTGATTACCGCACCATCCCACCCTGGTCCTGATTATCGCACTATCCCACCCTGGTCCTGATTGACCGCACCATCCCACCCTGGTCCTGATTGACCGCACCATCCAACCCTGGTCCTGATTGACCGCACTATCCCACCCTGGTCCTGATTGACCGCACCATCCCACCCTGGCCCTGATTGACCGCACCATCCCACCCTGGTCCTGATTGACCGCACCATCCAACCCTGGTCTTGATTGACCGCACCATCCCACCCTCGTCCTGATTGACCGCACTATCCCACCCTGGTCCTGATTGACAGCACCATCCCACCCTGGTCCTGATTGACCGCACTATCCCACCCTGGTCCTGATTGACCGCACCATCCCACCCTGGTCCTGATTGACTGCACTATCCCACCCTGGTCCTGATTGACCGCACCATCCCACCCTGGTCCTGATTGACCGCACACCATCCCACCCTGGTCCTGATTGACCGCACCATCCCACCCTGGTCCTGATTGACCGCACCATCCCACCCTGGTCCTGAGTGACCGCACCATCCCACCCTGGTCCTGATTGACCGCACTATCCCACCCTGGTCCTGATTGACCGCACTATCCCACCCTGGTCCTGATTGACCGCACTATCCCACCCTGGCCCTGATTGACCGCACTATCCCACCCTGGTCCTGATTGACCGCACACCATCCCACCCTGGTCCTGATTGACTGCACTATCCCACCCTGGTCCTGATTGACCGCACTATCCCACCCTGGTCCTGATTGACCGCACTATCCCACCCTGGTCCTGATTGACCGCACTATCCCACCCTGGTCCTGATTGACCGCACCATCCCACCCTGGTCCTCATTGACCGCACACCATCCCACCCTGGTCCTGATTGACTGCACCATCCCACCCTGGTCCTGATTGACCGCACACCATCCTACCCTGGTCCTGATTGACCGCACTATCCCACCCTGGTCCTGATTGACCGCACTATCCCACCCTGGTCCTGATTGACCGCACCATCCCACCCTCGTCCTGATCGACCGCACTATCCCACCCTAGTCCTGATTGACCGCACCATCCAACCCTGGTCCTGATTGACCGCACCATCCCACCCTGGTCCTGATTGACCGCACCATCCCACCCTGGTCCTGATTGACCACACCATCCCACCCTGATCCTGATTGACCGCACTATCCCACCCTGGTCCTGATTGACCGCACACCATCCCACCCCGGTCCTGATTGACCGCACTTTCCCACCCTGGTCCTGATTGACCGCACTATCCCACCCTCGTCCTGATTGGACGCACACCATCCCACCCTGGTCCTGATTGACCGCACCATCCAACCCTGGTCCTGATTGACCGCACTATCCCACCCTGGTCCTGATTGACCGCACTATTCCACCCTGGTCCTGATTGAACCGCACTATCCCACCCTGGTCCTGATTGACCGCACCATCCCACCCTCGTCCTGATTGACCGCACTATCCCACCCTGGTCCTGATTGACCGCACCATCCCACCCTGGTCCTGATTGACCGCACTATCCCACCCTGGTCCTGATTGACCGCACTATCCCACCCTGGTCCTGATTGACCGCACACCATCCCAACCCTGGTCCTGATTGACCGCACTATCCCACCCTGGTCCTGATTGACCGCACTATCCCACCATGATCCTGATTGACCGCACTATCCCACCCTGGTCCTGATTGACCGCACACCATCCCACCCCGGTCCTGATTGACCGCACTTTCCCACCCTGGTCCTGATTGACCGCACTATCCCACCCTCGTCCTGATTGACCGCACACCATCCCACCCTGGTCCTGATTGACCGCACCATCCAACCCTGGTCCTGATTGACCGCACTATCCCACCCTGGTCCTGATTGACCGCACTTTTCCACCCTGGTCCTGATTGAACCGCACTATCCCACCCTGGTCCTGATTGACCGCACCATCCCACCCTCGTCCTGATTGACCGCACTATCCCACCCTGGTCCTGATTGACCGCACACCATCCCACCCTGGTCCTGATTGACCGTACTATCCAACCCTGGTCCTGATTGACCGCACTATCCCACCCTGGTCCTGATTGACCGCACTATCCCACCCTGGTCCTAATTGACCGCACCATGCCACCCTGGTCCTGATTGACCGCACCATCCCACCCAGGTTCTGATTGACCGCACCATCCAACCCTGGTCCTGATTGACCGCACTATCCCACCCTGGTCCTGATTGACCGCACCATCCCACTCTGGTCCTGATTGACCGCACCATCCCACCCTGGTCCTGATTGACCGCACTATCCCACCCTGGTCCTGATTGACCGCACTATTCCACCCTGGTCCTGATTGAACCGCACTATCCCACCCTGGTCCTGATTGACCGCACCATCCCACCCTCGTCCTGATTGACCGCACTATCCCACCCTGGTCCTGATTGACCGCACCATCCCACCCTGGTCCTGATTGACCGCACTATCCCACCCTGGTCCTGATTGACCGCACTATCCCACCCTGGTCCTGATTGACCGCACACCATCCCAACCCTGGTCCTGACTGACCGCACTATCCCACCCTGGTCCTGATTGACCGCACTATCCCACCATGATCCTGATTGACCGCACTATCCCACCCTGGTCCTGATTGACCGCACACCATCCCACCCCGGTCCTGATTGACCGCACTTTCCCACCCTGGTCCTGATTGACCGCACTATCCCACCCTCGTCCTGATTGACCGCACACCATCCCACCCTGGTCCTGATTGACCGCACCATCCAACCCTGGTCCTGATTGACCGCACTATCCCACCCTGGTCCTGATTGACCGCACTATTCCACCCTGGTCCTGATTGAACCGCACTATCCCACCCTGGTCCTGATTGACCGCACCATCCCACCCTCGTCCTGATTGACCGCACTATCCCACCCTGGTCCTGATTGACCGCACACCATCCCACCCTGGTCCTGATTGACCGTACTATCCAACCCTGGTCCTGATTGACCGCACTATCCCACCCTGGTCCTGATTGACCGCACACCATCCCACCCTGGTCCTGATTACCGCACTATCCCACCCTGGTCCTGATTGACCGCACTATCCCACCCTGGTCCTGATTGACCGCACACCATCCGACCCTGGTCCTGATTGACCGCACCATCCAATCCTGGTCCTGATTGACCGCACTATCCCACCCTGGTCCTGATTGACCGCACCATCCCACCCTGGTCCTGATTGACCGCACTATCCCACCCTGGTCCTAATTGACCGCACTATCCCACCCTGGTCCTGATTGACCGCACTATCCCACCCTGGTCCTGATTGACCGCACAACATCCCACCCTGGTCCTGATTGACCGCACTATCCCACCTTGGTCCTGATTGACCGCACCATCCCACCCTGGTCCTTATTGACCGCACTATCCCACCCTGGTCCTGATTGACCGCACTATCCCACCCTGGTCCTGAGTGACCGCACCATCCCACCCTGGTCCTGATTGACCGCACTATCCCACCCTGGTCCTGATTGACCGCACTATCCCACCCTGGTCCTGATTGACCGCACACCATCCCACCCTGGTCCTGATTGACCGCACTATCCCACCTTGGTCCTGATTGACCGCACCATCCCACCCTGGTCCTTATTGACCGCACTATCCCACCCTGGCCCTGATTGACCGCACTATCCCACCCTGGTCCTGAGTGACCGCACCATCCCACCCTCGTCCTGATTGACCGCACTATCCCACCCTGGTCCTGATTGACCGCACACCATCCCACCCTGGTCCTGATTGACCGCACCATCCAACCCTGGTCCTGATTGACCGCACTATCCCACCCTGGTCCTGATTGACCGCACTATCCCACACTCGTCCTGATTGACCGCACCATCCAACCCTGGTCCTGATTGACCGCACTATCCCACCCTGATCCGGTGCTGATTGACCGCACCATGCCACCCTGGTCCTGATTGACCGCACCATCCCACCCTGGTCCTGATTGACCGCACCATCCAACCCTGGTCTTGATTGACCGCACTATCCCACCCTGGTCCTGATTGACCGCACCATCCCACTCTGGTCCTGATTGACCGCACCATCCCACCCTGGTCCTGATTGACAGCACCATCCAACCATGGTCTTGATTGACCGCACCATCCCACCCTCATCCTGATTGACCGCACTATCCCACCCTGGTCCTGATTGACCGCACCATCCCACCCTGGTCATGATTGACCGCACTATCCCACCCTGGTCCTGATTGACCGCACTATCCCACCCTGGTCCTGATTGACCGCACACCATCCCACCCTGGTCCTGATTGACCGCACTATCCCACCTTGGTCCTGATTGACCGCACCATCCCACCCTGGTCCTTATTGACCGCACTATCCCACCCTGGTCCTGATTGACCGCACTATCCCACCCTGGTCCTGAGTGACCGCACCATCCCACCCTCGTCCTGATTGACCGCACTATCCCACCCTGGTCCTGATTGACCGCACACCATCCCACCCTGGTCCTGATTGACCGCACCATCCAACCCTGGTCCTGATTGACCGCACTATCCCACCCTGGTCCTGATTGACCGCACTATCCCACCCTGGTCTTGATTGACCGCACTATCCCAACCTGGTCCTGATTGACCGCACCATCCCACCCTGGTCCTGATTGACCGCACCATCCCACCCTGATCCTGATTACCGCACCATCCCACCCTGGTCCTGATTATCGCACTATCCCACCCTGGTCCTGATTGACCGCACCATCCCACCCTGGTCCTGATTGACCGCACCATCCAACCCTGGTCCTGATTGACCGCACTATCCCACCCTGGTCCTGATTGACCGCACCATCCCACCCTGGCCCTGATTGACCGCACCATCCCACCCTGGTCCTGATTGACCGCACCATCCAACCCTGGTCTTGATTGACCGCACCATCCCACCCTCGTCCTGATTGACCGCACTATCCCACCCTGGTCCTGATTGACAGCACCATCCCACCCTGGTCCTGATTGACCGCACTATCCCACCCTGGTCCTGATTGACCGCACCATCCCACCCTGGTCCTGATTGACTGCACTATCCCACCCTGGTCCTGATTGACCGCACCATCCCACCCTGGTCCTGATTGACCGCACACCATCCCACCCTGGTCCTGATTGACCGCACCATCCCACCCTGGTCCTGATTGACCGCACCATCCCACCCTGGTCCTGAGTGACCGCACCATCCCACCCTGGTCCTGATTGACCGCACTATCCCACCCTGGTCCTGATTGACCGCACTATCCCACCCTGGTCCTGATTGACCGCACTATCCCACCCTGGCCCTGATTGACCGCACTATCCCACCCTGGTCCTGATTGACCGCACACCATCCCACCCTGGTCCTGATTGACTGCACTATCCCACCCTGGTCCTGATTGACCGCACTATCCCACCCTGGTCCTGATTGACCGCACTATCCCACCCTGGTCCTGATTGACCGCACTATCCCACCCTGGTCCTGATTGACCGCACCATCCCACCCTGGTCCTCATTGACCGCACACCATCCCACCCTGGTCCTGATTGACTGCACCATCCCACCCTGGTCCTGATTGACCGCACACCATCCTACCCTGGTCCTGATTGACCGCACTATCCCACCCTGGTCCTGATTGACCGCACTATCCCACCCTGGTCCTGATTGACCGCACCATCCCACCCTCGTCCTGATTGACCGCACTATCCCACCCTAGTCCTGATTGACCGCACCATCCAACCCTGGTCCTGATTGACCGCACCATCCCACCCTGGTCCTGATTGACCGCACCATCCCACCCTGGTCCTGATTGACCACACCATCCCACCCTGATCCTGATTGACCGCACTATCCCACCCTGGTCCTGATTGACCGCACACCATCCCACCCCGGTCCTGATTGACCGCACTTTCCCACCCTGGTCCTGATTGACCGCACTATCCCACCCTCGTCCTGATTGGACGCACACCATCCCACCCTGGTCCTGATTGACCGCACCATCCAACCCTGGTCCTGATTGACCGCACTATCCCACCCTGGTCCTGATTGACCGCACTATTCCACCCTGGTCCTGATTGAACCGCACTATCCCACCCTGGTCCTGATTGACCGCACCATCCCACCCTCGTCCTGATTGACCGCACTATCCCACCCTGGTCCTGATTGACCGCACCATCCCACCCTGGTCCTGATTGACCGCACTATCCCACCCTGGTCCTGATTGACCGCACTATCCCACCCTGGTCCTGATTGACCGCACACCATCCCAACCCTGGTCCTGATTGACCGCACTATCCCACCCTGGTCCTGATTGACCGCACTATCCCACCATGATCCTGATTGACCGCACTATCCCACCCTGGTCCTGATTGACCGCACACCATCCCACCCCGGTCCTGATTGACCGCACTTTCCCACCCTGGTCCTGATTGACCGCACTATCCCACCCTCGTCCTGATTGACCGCACACCATCCCACCCTGGTCCTGATTGACCGCACCATCCAACCCTGGTCCTGATTGACCGCACTATCCCACCCTGGTCCTGATTGACCGCACTATTCCACCCTGGTCCTGATTGAACCGCACTATCCCACCCTGGTCCTGATTGACCGCACCATCCCACCCTCGTCCTGATTGACCGCACTATCCCACCCTGGTCCTGATTGACCGCACACCATCCCACCCTGGTCCTGATTGACCGTACTATCCAACCCTGGTCCTGATTGACCGCACTATCCCACCCTGGTCCTGATTGACCGCACTATCCCACCCTGGTCCTAATTGACCGCACCATGCCACCCTGGTCCTGATTGACCGCACCATCCCACCCAGGTCCTGATTGACCGCACCATCCAACCCTGGTCCTGATTGACCGCACTATCCCACCCTGGTCCTGATTGACCGCACCATCCCACTCTGGTCCTGATTGACCGCACCATCCCACCCTGGTCCTGATTGACAGCACCATCCAACCCTGGTCTTGATTGACCGCACCATCCCACCCTCATCCTGATTGACCGCACTATCCCACCCTGGTCCTGATTGACCGCACCATCCCACCCTGGTCATGATTGACCGCACTATACCACCCTGGTCCTGATTGACCGCACTATCCCACCTTGGTCCTGATTGACCGCACCATCCCACCCTGGTCCTGATTACCGCACTATCCCACCCTGGTCCTGATAGACCGCACACCATCCCACCCTGGTCCTGATTGACCGCACCATCCAACCCTGGTCCTGATTGACCGCACTATCCCACCCTGGTCCTGATTGACCGCACACCATCCCACCCTGGTCCTGATTGACCGCACCATCCAACCCTGGTCCTGATTGACCGCACTATCCCACCCTGGTCCTGATTGACCGCACTATCCCACCCTCGTCCTGATTGACCGCACCATCCAACCCTGGTCCTGATTGACCGCACTATCCCACCCTGATCCGGTGCTGATTGACCGCACCATGCCACCCTGGTCCTGATTGACCGCACCATCCCACCCTGGTCCTGATTGACCGCACCATCCAACCCTGGTCTTGATTGACCGCACTATCCCACCCTGGTCCTGATTGACCGCACCATCCCACTCTGGTCCTGATTGACCGCACCATCCCACCCTGGTCCTGATTGACAGCACCATCCAACCATGGTCTTGATTGACCGCACCATCCCACCCTCATCCTGATTGACCGCACTATCCCACCCTGGTCCTGATTGACCGCACCATCCCACCCTGGTCATGATTGACCGCACTATCCCACCCTGGTCCTGATTGACCGCACTATCCCACCCTGGTCCTGATTGACCGCACACCATCCCACCCTGGTCCTGATTGACCGCACTATCCCACCTTGGTCCTGATTGACCGCACCATCCCACCCTGGTCCTTATTGACCGCACTATCCCACCCTGGTCCTGATTGACCGCACTATCCCACCCTGGTCCTGAGTGACCGCACCATCCCACCCTCGTCCTGATTGACCGCACTATCCCACCCTGGTCCTGATTGACCGCACACCATCCCACCCTGGTCCTGATTGACCGCACCATCCAACCCTGGTCCTGATTGACCGCACTATCCCACCCTGGTCCTGATTGACCGCACTATCCCACCCTGGTCTTGATTGACCGCACTATCCCAACCTGGTCCTGATTGACCGCACCATCCCACCCTGGTCCTGATTGACCGCACCATCCCACCCTGATCCTGATTACCGCACCATCCCACCCTGGTCCTGATTATCGCACTATCCCACCCTGGTCCTGATTGACCGCACCATCCCACCCTGGTCCTGATTGACCGCACCATCCAACCCTGGTCCTGATTGACCGCACTATCCCACCCTGGTCCTGATTGACCGCACCATCCCACCCTGGCCCTGATTGACCGCACCATCCCACCCTGGTCCTGATTGACCGCACCATCCAACCCTGGTCTTGATTGACCGCACCATCCCACCCTCGTCCTGATTGACCGCACTATCCCACCCTGGTCCTGATTGACAGCACCATCCCACCCTGGTCCTGATTGACCGCACTATCCCACCCTGGTCCTGATTGACCGCACCATCCCACCCTGGTCCTGATTGACTGCACTATCCCACCCTGGTCCTGATTGACCGCACCATCCCACCCTGGTCCTGATTGACCGCACACCATCCCACCCTGGTCCTGATTGACCGCACCATCCCACCCTGGTCCTGATTGACCGCACCATCCCACCCTGGTCCTGAGTGACCGCACCATCCCACCCTGGTCCTGATTGACCGCACTATCCCACCCTGGTCCTGATTGACCGCACTATCCCACCCTGGTCCTGATTGACCGCACTATCCCACCCTGGCCCTGATTGACCGCACTATCCCACCCTGGTCCTGATTGACCGCACACCATCCCACCCTGGTCCTGATTGACTGCACTATCCCACCCTGGTCCTGATTGACCGCACTATCCCACCCTGGTCCTGATTGACCGCACTATCCCACCCTGGTCCTGATTGACCGCACTATCCCACCCTGGTCCTGATTGACCGCACCATCCCACCCTGGTCCTCATTGACCGCACACCATCCCACCCTGGTCCTGATTGACTGCACCATCCCACCCTGGTCCTGATTGACCGCACACCATCCTACCCTGGTCCTGATTGACCGCACTATCCCACCCTGGTCCTGATTGACCGCACTATCCCACCCTGGTCCTGATTGACCGCACCATCCCACCCTCGTCCTGATCGACCGCACTATCCCACCCTAGTCCTGATTGACCGCACCATCCAACCCTGGTCCTGATTGACCGCACCATCCCACCCTGGTCCTGATTGACCGCACCATCCCACCCTGGTCCTGATTGACCACACCATCCCACCCTGATCCTGATTGACCGCACTATCCCACCCTGGTCCTGATTGACCGCACACCATCCCACCCCGGTCCTGATTGACCGCACTTTCCCACCCTGGTCCTGATTGACCGCACTATCCCACCCTCGTCCTGATTGGACGCACACCATCCCACCCTGGTCCTGATTGACCGCACCATCCAACCCTGGTCCTGATTGACCGCACTATCCCACCCTGGTCCTGATTGACCGCACTATTCCACCCTGGTCCTGATTGAACCGCACTATCCCACCCTGGTCCTGATTGACCGCACCATCCCACCCTCGTCCTGATTGACCGCACTATCCCACCCTGGTCCTGATTGACCGCACCATCCCACCCTGGTCCTGATTGACCGCACTATCCCACCCTGGTCCTGATTGACCGCACTATCCCACCCTGGTCCTGATTGACCGCACACCATCCCAACCCTGGTCCTGATTGACCGCACTATCCCACCCTGGTCCTGATTGACCGCACTATCCCACCATGATCCTGATTGACCGCACTATCCCACCCTGGTCCTGATTGACCGCACACCATCCCACCCCGGTCCTGATTGACCGCACTTTCCCACCCTGGTCCTGATTGACCGCACTATCCCACCCTCGTCCTGATTGACCGCACACCATCCCACCCTGGTCCTGATTGACCGCACCATCCAACCCTGGTCCTGATTGACCGCACTATCCCACCCTGGTCCTGATTGACCGCACTATTCCACCCTGGTCCTGATTGAACCGCACTATCCCACCCTGGTCCTGATTGACCGCACCATCCCACCCTCGTCCTGATTGACCGCACTATCCCACCCTGGTCCTGATTGACCGCACACCATCCCACCCTGGTCCTGATTGACCGTACTATCCAACCCTGGTCCTGATTGACCGCACTATCCCACCCTGGTCCTGATTGACCGCACTATCCCACCCTGGTCCTAATTGACCGCACCATGCCACCCTGGTCCTGATTGACCGCACCATCCCACCCAGGTTCTGATTGACCGCACCATCCAACCCTGGTCCTGATTGACCGCACTATCCCACCCTGGTCCTGATTGACCGCACCATCCCACTCTGGTCCTGATTGACCGCACCATCCCACCCTGGTCCTGATTGACAGCACCATCCAACCCTGGTCTTGATTGACCGCACCATCCCACCCTCATCCTGATTGACCGCACTATCCCACCCTGGTCCTGATTGACCGCACCATCCCACCCTGGTCATGATTGACCGCACTATACCACCCTGGTCCTGATTGACCGCACCATCCCAACCTGGTCCTGATTGACCGCACACCATCCCACCCTGGTCCTGATTACCGCACTATCCCACCCTGGTCCTGATAGACCGCACACCATCCCACCCTGGTCCTGATTGACCGCACCATCCAACCCTGGTCCTGATTGACCGCACTATCCCACCCTGGTCCTGATTGACCGCACTATCCCACCCTGGTCCTGATTGACCGCACTATCCCACCCTGGTCCTGATTGACCGCACACCATCCCACCCTGGTCCTGATTGACCGCACTATCCCACCTTGGTCCTGATTGACCGCACCATCCCACCCTGGTCCTTATTGACCGCACTATCCCACCCTGGTCCTGATTGACCGCACTATCCCACCCTGGTCCTGAGTGACCGCACCATCCCACCCTCGTCCTGATTGACCGCACTATCCCACCCTGGTCCTGATTGACCGCACACCATCCCACCCTGGTCCTGATTGACCGCACCATCCAACCCTGGTCCTGATTGACCGCACTATCCCACCCTGGTCCTGATTGACCGCACTATCCCACCCTGGTCTTGATTGACCGCACTATCCCACCCTGGTCCTGATTGACCGCACCATCCCACCCTGGTCCTGATTGACCGCACCATCCCACCCTGATCCTGATTACCGCACCATCCCACCCTGGTCCTGATTATCGCACTATCCCACCCTGGTCCTGATTGACCGCACCATCCCACCCTGGTCCTGATTGACCGCTCCATCCAACCCTGGTCCTGATTGACCGCACTATCCCACCCTGGTCCTGATTGACCGCACAATCCCACCCTGGCCCTGATTGACCGCACCATCCCACCCTGGTCCTGATTGACCGCACCATCCAACCCTGGTCTTGATTGACCGCACCATCCCACCCTCGTCCTGATTGACCGCACTATCCCACCCTGGTCCTGATTGACAGCACCATCCCACCCTGGTCCTGATTGACCGCACTATCCCACCTGGTCCTGATTGACCGCACCATCCCACCCTGGTCCTGATTGACCGCACACCATCCCACCCTGGTCCTGATTGACCGCACTATCCCACCCTGGTCCTGATTGACCGCACCATCCCACCCTGGTCCTGATTGACCGCACCATCCCACCCTGGTCCTGATTGACTGCACTATCCCACCCTGGTCCTGATTGACCGCACCATCCCACCCTGGTCCTGATTGACCGCACACCATCCCACCCTGGTCCTGATTACCGCACTTTCCCACCCTGGTCCTGATTGACCGCACTATCCCACCCTGGTCCTGATTGACCGCACTATCCCACCCTGGTCCTGATTGACCGCACTATCCCACCCTGGTCCTGATTGACCGCACTATCCCACCCTGGTCCTGATTGACCGCACCATCCCACCCTGGTCCTTATTGACCGCACCATCCCACCCTGGTCCTGATTGACCGCACTATCCCACCCTGGTCCTGATTGACCGCACTATCCCACCCTGGTCCTGATTGACCGCACTATCCCACCCTGGTCCTGATTGACCGCACTATCCCACCCTGGTCCTGATTGACCGTACACCATCCCACCCTGGTCCTGATTGACTGCACTATCCCACCCTGGTCCTGATTGACCGCACTATCCCACCCTGGTCCTGATTGACTGCACTATCCCACCCTGGTCCTGATTGACCGCACTATCCCACCCTGGTCCTGATTGACCGCACCATCCCACCCTGGTCCTCATTGACCGCACACCATCCCACCCTGGTCCTGATTGACTGCACCATCCCACCCTGGTCCTGATTGACCGCACACCATCCTACCCTGGTCCTGATTGACCGCACTATCCCACCCTGGTCCTGATTGACCGCACTATCCCACCCTGGTCCTGATTGACCGCACCATCCCACCCTCGTCCTGATTGACCGCACTATCCCACCCTAGTCCTGATTGACCGCACCATCCAACCCTGGTCCTGATTGACCGCACCATCCCACCCTGGTCCTGATTGACCGCACCATTCCACCCTGGTCCTGATTGACCACACCATCCCACCCTGGTCCTGATTGACCGCACTATCCCACCCTGATCCTGATTGACCGCACTATCCCACCCTGGTCCTGATTGACCGCACACCATCCTACCCCGGTCCTGATTGACCGCACTTTCCCACCCTGGTCCTGATTGACCGCACTATCCCACCCTCGTCCTGATTGACCGCACACCATCCCACCCTGGTCCTGATTGACCGCACCATCCAACCCTGGTCCTGATTGACCGCACTATCCCACCCTGGTCCTGATTGACCGCACTATTCCACCCTGGTCCTGATTGAACCGCACTATCCCACCCTGGTCCTGATTGACCGCACCATCCCACCCTCGTCCTGATTGACCGCACTATCTCACCCTGGTCCTGATTGACCGCACACCATCCCACCCTGGTCCGGTGCTGATTGACCGCACCATGCCACCCTGGTCCTGATTGACCGCACGATCCCACCCTGGTCCTGATTGACCGCACCATCCAACCCTGGTCCTGATTGACCGCACTATCCCACCCTGGTCCTGATTGACCGCACCATCCCACCCTGGTCCTGATTGACCGCACCATCCCACCCTGGTCCTGATTGACCGCACCATCCAACCCTGGTCTTGATTGACCGCACCATCCCACCCTCATCCTGATTGACCGCACTATCCCACCCTGGTCCTGATTGACCGCACCATCCCACCCTGGTCATGATTGACCGCACTATCCCACCCTGGTCCTGATTGACCGCACCATCCCAACCTGGTCCTGATTGACCGCACACCATCCCACCCTGGTCCTGATTACCGCACTATCCCACCCTGTTCCTGATTGACCGCACTATCCCACCCTGGTCCTGATTGACCACACACCATCCCACCCTGGTCCTGATTGACCGCACCATCCAACCCTGGTCCTGATTGACCGCACTATCCCACCCTGGTCCTGATTGACCGCACCATCCCACCCTGGTCCTGATTGACCGCACTATCCCACCCTGGTCCTGATTGACCGCACTATCCCACCTTGGTCCTGATTGACCGCACTATCCCACCCTGGTCCTGATTGACCGCACTATCCCACCCTGGTCCTGATTGACCGCACTATCCCACCCTGGTCCTGATTGACCGTACACCATCCCACCCTGGTCCTGATTGACTGCACTATCCCACCCTGGTCCTGATTGACCGCACTATCCCACCCTGGTCCTGATTGACCGCACTATCCCACCCTGGTCCTGATTGACCGCACTATCCCACCCTGGTCCTGATTGACCGCACCATCCCACCCTGGTCCTCATTGACCGCACACCATCCCACCCTGGTCCTGATTGACTGCACCATCCCACCCTGGTCCTGATTGACCGCACACCATCCTACCCTGGTCCTGATTGACCGCACTATCCCACCCTGGTCCTGATTGACCGCACTATCCCACCCTGGTCCTGATTGACCGCACCATCCCACCCTCGTCCTGATTGACCGCACTATCCCACCCTAGTCCTGATTGACCGCACCATCCAACCCTGGTCCTGATTGACCGCACCATCCCACCCTGGTCCTGATTGACCGCACCATCCCACCCTGGTCCTGATTGACCACACCATCCCACCCTGGTCCTGATTGACCGCACTATCCCACCCTGATCCTGATTGACCACACTATCCCACCCTGGTCCTGATTGACCGCACACCATCCTACCCCGGTCCTAATTGACCGCACTTTCCCACCCTGGTCCTGATTGACCGCACTATCCCACCCTCGTCCTGATTGACCGCACACCATCCCACCCTGGTCCTGATTGACCGCACCATCCAACCCTGGTCCTGATTGACCGCACTATCCCACCCTGGTCCTGATTGACCGCACTATTCCACCCTGGTCCTGATTGAACCGCACTATCCCACCCTGGTCCTGATTGACCGCACCATCCCACCCTCGTCCTGATTGACCGCACTATCTCACCCTGGTCCTGATTGACCGCACACCATCCCACCCTGGTCCGGTGCTGATTGACCGCACCATGCCACCCTGGTCCTGATTGACCGCACCATCCCACCCTGGTCCTGATTGACCGCACCATCCAACCCTGGTCCTGATTGACCGCACTATCCCACCCTGGTCCTGATTGACCGCACCATCCCACCCTGGTCCTGATTGACCGCACCATCCCACCCTGGTCCTGATTGACCGCACCATCCAACCCTGGTCTTGATTGACCGCACCATCCCACCCTCATCCTGATTGACCGCACTATCCCACCCTGGTCCTGATTGACCGCACCATCCCACCCTGGTCATGATTGACCGCACTATCCCACCCTGGTCCTGATTGACCGCACCATCCCAACCTGGTCCTGATTGACCGCACTATCCCACCCTGGTCCTGATTGACCGCACAACATCCCACCCTGGTCCTGATTGACCGCACACCATCCCACCCTGGTCCTGATTACCGCACTATCCCACCCTGGTCCTGATTGACCGCACTATCCCACCCTGGTCCTGATTGACCGCACACCATCCCACCCTGGTCCTGATTGACCGCACCATCCAACCCTGGTCCTGATTGACCGCACTATCCCACCCTGGTCCTGATTGACCGCACCATCCCACCCTGGTCCTGATTGACCGCACTATCCCACCCTGGTCCTGATTGACCGCACTATCCCACCCTGGTCCTGATTGACCGCACTATCCCACCCTGGTCCTGATTGACCGCACACCATCCCACCCTGGTCCTGATTTACCGCACTATCCCACCCTGGTCCTGATTGACCGCACCATCCCACCCTGGTCCTGATTGACCGCACTATCCCACCCTGGTCCTGATTGATCGCACTATCCCACCCTGGTCCTGAGTGACCGCACCATCCCACCCTCGTCCTGATTGACCGCACTATCCCACCCTGGTCCTGATTGACCGCACACCATCCCACCCTGGTCCTGATTGACCGCACCATCTAACCCTGGTCCTGATTGACCGCACTATCCCACCCTGGTCCTGATTGACCGCACTATCCCACCCTGGTCCTGATTGACCGCACTATCCCACCCTGGTCCTGATTGACCGCACCATCCCACCCTGGTCCTGATTGACCGCACCATCCCACCCTGATCCTGATTACCGCACCATCCCACCCTGGTCCTGATTATCGCACTATCCCACCCTGGTCCTGATTGACCGCACCATCCCACCCTGGTCCTGATTGACCGCACCATCCAACCCTGGTCCTGATTTACCGCACTATCCCACCCTGGTACTGATTGACCGCACCATCCCACCCTGGTCCTGATTGACCGCACACCATCCCACCCTGGTCCTGATTGACCGCACTATCCCACCCTGGTCCTGATTGACCGCACCATCCCACCCTGGTCCTGATTGACCGCACCATCCCACCCTGGTCCTGATTGACTGCACTATCCCACCCTGGTCCTGATTGACCGCACCATCCCACCCTGGTCCTGATTGACCGCACACCATCCCACCCTGGTCCTGATTACCGCACTTTCCCACCCTGGTCCTGATTGACCGCACTATCCCACCCTGGTCCTGATTGACCGCACTATCCCACCCTGGTCCTGATTGACCGCACTATCCCACCCTGGTCCTGATTGACCGCACTATCCCACCCTGGTCCTGATTGACCGCACCATCCCACCCTGGTCCTTATTGACCGCACCATCCCACCCTGGTCCTGATTGACCGCACTATCCCACCCTGGTCCTGATTGACCGCACTATCCCACCCCGGTCCTGATTGACCGCACTATCCCACCCTGGTCCTGATTGACCGCACTATCCCACCCTGGTCCTGATTGACCGTACACCATCCCACCCTGGTCCTGATTGACTGCACTATCCCACCCTGGTCCTGATTGACCGCACTATCCCACCCTGGTCCTGATTGACTGCACTATCCCACCCTGGTCCTGATTGACCGCACTATCCCACCCTGGTCCTGATTGACCGCACCATCCCACCCTGGTCCTCATTGACCGCACACCATCCCACCCTGGTCCTGATTGACTGCACCATCCCACCCTGGTCCTGATTGACCGCACACCATCCTACCCTGGTCCTGATTGACCGCACTATCCCACCCTGGTCCTGATTGACCGCACTATCCCACCCTGGTCCTGATTGACCGCACCATCCCACCCTCGTCCTGATTGACCGCACTATCCCACCCTAGTCCTGATTGACCGCACCATCCAACCCTGGTCCTGATTGACCGCACCATCCCACCCTGGTCCTGATTGACCGCACCATCCCACCCTGGTCCTGATTGACCACACCATCCCACCCTGGTCCTGATTGACCGCACTATCCCACCCTGATCCTGATTGACCGCACTATCCCACCCTGGTCCTGATTGACCGCACACCATCCTACCCCGGTCCTGATTGACCGCACTTTCCCACCCTGGTCCTGATTGACCGCACTATCCCACCCTCGTCCTGATTGACCGCACACCATCCCACCCTGGTCCTGATTGACCGCACCATCCAACCCTGGTCCTGATTGACCGCACTATCCCACCCTGGTCCTGATTGACCGCACTATTCCACCCTGGTCCTGATTGAACCGCACTATCCCACCCTGGTCCTGATTGACCGCACCATCCCACCCTCGTCCTGATTGACCGCACTATCTCACCCTGGTCCTGATTGACCGCACACCATCCCACCCTGGTCCGGTGCTGATTGACCGCACCATGCCACCCTGGTCCTGATTGACCGCACGATCCCACCCTGGTCCTGATTGACCGCACCATCCAACCCTGGTCCTGATTGACCGCACTATCCCACTCTGGTCCTGATTGACCGCACCATCCCACCCTGGTCCTGATTGACCGCACCATCCCACCCTGGTCCTGATTGACCGCACCATCCAACCCTGGTCTTGATTGACCGCACCATCCCACCCTCATCCTGATTGACCGCACTATCCCACCCTGGTCCTGATTGACCGCACCATCCCACCCTGGTCATGATTGACCGCACTATCCCACCCTGGTCCTGATTGACCGCACCATCCCAACCTGGTCCTGATTGACCGCACACCATCCCACCCTGGTCCTGATTACCGCACTATCCCACCCTGTTCCTAATTGACCGCACTATCCCACCCTGGTCCTGATTGACCACACACCATCCCACCCTGGTCCTGATTGACCGCACCATCCCACCCTGGTCCTCATTGACCGCACACCATCCCACCCTGGTCCTGATTGACTGCACCATCCCACCCTGGTCCTGATTGACCGCACACCATCCTACCCTGGTCCTGATTGACCGCACTATCCCACCCTGGTCCTGATTGACCGCACTATCCCACCCTGGTCCTGATTGACCGCACCATCCCACCCTCGTCCTGATTGACCGCACTATCCCACCCTAGTCCTGATTGACCGCACCATCCAACCCTGGTCCTGATTGACCGCACCATCCCACCCTGGTCCTGATTGACCGCACCATTCCACCCTGGTCCTGATTGACCACACCATCCCACCCTGGTCCTGATTGACCGCACTATCCCACCCTGATCCTGATTGACCGCACTATCCCACCCTGGTCCTGATTGACCGCACACCATCCTACCCCGGTCCTGATTGACCGCACTTTCCCACCCTGGTCCTGATTGACCGCACTATCCCACCCTCGTCCTGATTGACCGCACACCATCCCACCCTGGTCCTGATTGACCGCACCATCCAACCCTGGTCCTGATTGACCGCACTATCCCACCCTGGTCCTGATTGACCGCACTATTCCACCCTGGTCCTGATTGAACCGCACTATCCCACCCTGGTCCTGATTGACCGCACCATCCCACCCTCGTCCTGATTGACCGCACTATCTCACCCTGGTCCTGATTGACCGCACACCATCCCACCCTGGTCCGGTGCTGATTGACCGCACCATGCCACCCTGGTCCTGATTGACCGCACGATCCCACCCTGGTCCTGATTGACCGCACCATCCAACCCTGGTCCTGATTGACCGCACTATCCCACCCTGGTCCTGATTGACCGCACCATCCCACCCTGGTCCTGATTGACCGCACCATCCCACCCTGGTCCTGATTGACCGCACCATCCAACCCTGGTCTTGATTGACCGCACCATCCCACCCTCATCCTGATTGACCGCACTATCCCACCCTGGTCCTGATTGACCGCACCATCCCACCCTGGTCATGATTGACCGCACTATCCCACCCTGGTCCTGATTGACCGCACCATCCCAACCTGGTCCTGATTGACCGCACACCATCCCACCCTGGTCCTGATTACCGCACTATCCCACCCTGTTCCTGATTGACCGCACTATCCCACCCTGGTCCTGATTGACCACACACCATCCCACCCTGGTCCTGATTGACCGCACCATCCAACCCTGGTCCTGATTGACCGCACTATCCCACCCTGGTCCTGATTGACCGCACCATCCCACCCTGGTCCTGATTGACCGCACTATCCCACCCTGGTCCTGATTGACCGCACTATCCCACCTTGGTCCTGATTGACCGCACTATCCCACCCTGGTCCTGATTGACCGCACTATCCCACCCTGGTCCTGATTGACCGCACTATCCCACCCTGGTCCTGATTGACCGTACACCATCCCACCCTGGTCCTGATTGACTGCACTATCCCACCCTGGTCCTGATTGACCGCACTATCCCACCCTGGTCCTGATTGACCGCACTATCCCACCCTGGTCCTGATTGACCGCACTATCCCACCCTGGTCCTGATTGACCGCACCATCCCACCCTGGTCCTCATTGACCGCACACCATCCCACCCTGGTCCTGATTGACTGCACCATCCCACCCTGGTCCTGATTGACCGCACACCATCCTACCCTGGTCCTGATTGACCGCACTATCCCACCCTGGTCCTGATTGACCGCACTATCCCACCCTGGTCCTGATTGACCGCACCATCCCACCCTCGTCCTGATTGACCGCACTATCCCACCCTAGTCCTGATTGACCGCACCATCCAACCCTGGTCCTGATTGACCGCACCATCCCACCCTGGTCCTGATTGACCGCACCATCCCACCCTGGTCCTGATTGACCACACCATCCCACCCTGGTCCTGATTGACCGCACTATCCCACCCTGATCCTGATTGACCACACTATCCCACCCTGGTCCTGATTGACCGCACACCATCCTACCCCGGTCCTAATTGACCGCACTTTCCCACCCTGGTCCTGATTGACCGCACTATCCCACCCTCGTCCTGATTGACCGCACACCATCCCACCCTGGTCCTGATTGACCGCACCATCCAACCCTGGTCCTGATTGACCGCACTATCCCACCCTGGTCCTGATTGACCGCACTATTCCACCCTGGTCCTGATTGAACCGCACTATCCCACCCTGGTCCTGATTGACCGCACCATCCCACCCTCGTCCTGATTGACCGCACTATCTCACCCTGGTCCTGATTGACCGCACACCATCCCACCCTGGTCCGGTGCTGATTGACCGCACCATGCCACCCTGGTCCTGATTGACCGCACCATCCCACCCTGGTCCTGATTGACCGCACCATCCAACCCTGGTCCTGATTGACCGCACTATCCCACCCTGGTCCTGATTGACCGCACCATCCCACCCTGGTCCTGATTGACCGCACCATCCCACCCTGGTCCTGATTGACCGCACCATCCAACCCTGGTCTTGATTGACCGCACCATCCCACCCTCATCCTGATTGACCGCACTATCCCACCCTGGTCCTGATTGACCGCACCATCCCACCCTGGTCATGATTGACCGCACTATCCCACCCTGGTCCTGATTGACCGCACCATCCCAACCTGGTCCTGATTGACCGCACTATCCCACCCTGGTCCTGATTGACCGCACAACATCCCACCCTGGTCCTGATTGACCGCACACCATCCCACCCTGGTCCTGATTACCGCACTATCCCACCCTGGTCCTGATTGACCGCACTATCCCACCCTGGTCCTGATTGACCGCACACCATCCCACCCTGGTCCTGATTGACCGCACCATCCAACCCTGGTCCTGATTGACCGCACTATCCCACCCTGGTCCTGATTGACCGCACCATCCCACCCTGGTCCTGATTGACCGCACTATCCCACCCTGGTCCTGATTGACCGCACTATCCCACCCTGGTCCTGATTGACCGCACTATCCCACCCTGGTCCTGATTGACCGCACACCATCCCACCCTGGTCCTGATTTACCGCACTATCCCACCCTGGTCCTGATTGACCGCACCATCCCACCCTGGTCCTGATTGACCGCACTATCCCACCCTGGTCCTGATTGATCGCACTATCCCACCCTGGTCCTGAGTGACCGCACCATCCCACCCTCGTCCTGATTGACCGCACTATCCCACCCTGGTCCTGATTGACCGCACACCATCCCACCCTGGTCCTGATTGACCGCACCATCTAACCCTGGTCCTGATTGACCGCACTATCCCACCCTGGTCCTGATTGACCGCACTATCCCACCCTGGTCCTGATTGACCGCACTATCCCACCCTGGTCCTGATTGACCGCACCATCCCACCCTGGTCCTGATTGACCGCACCATCCCACCCTGATCCTGATTACCGCACCATCCCACCCTGGTCCTGATTATCGCACTATCCCACCCTGGTCCTGATTGACCGCACCATCCCACCCTGGTCCTGATTGACCGCACCATCCAACCCTGGTCCTGATTTACCGCACTATCCCACCCTGGTACTGATTGACCGCACCATCCCACCCTGGTCCTGATTGACCGCACACCATCCCACCCTGGTCCTGATTGACCGCACTATCCCACCCTGGTCCTGATTGACCGCACCATCCCACCCTGGTCCTGATTGACCGCACCATCCCACCCTGGTCCTGATTGACTGCACTATCCCACCCTGGTCCTGATTGACCGCACCATCCCACCCTGGTCCTGATTGACCGCACACCATCCCACCCTGGTCCTGATTACCGCACTTTCCCACCCTGGTCCTGATTGACCGCACTATCCCACCCTGGTCCTGATTGACCGCACTATCCCACCCTGGTCCTGATTGACCGCACTATCCCACCCTGGTCCTGATTGACCGCACTATCCCACCCTGGTCCTGATTGACCGCACCATCCCACCCTGGTCCTTATTGACCGCACCATCCCACCCTGGTCCTGATTGACCGCACTATCCCACCCTGGTCCTGATTGACCGCACTATCCCACCCCGGTCCTGATTGACCGCACTATCCCACCCTGGTCCTGATTGACCGCACTATCCCACCCTGGTCCTGATTGACCGTACACCATCCCACCCTGGTCCTGATTGACTGCACTATCCCACCCTGGTCCTGATTGACCGCACTATCCCACCCTGGTCCTGATTGACTGCACTATCCCACCCTGGTCCTGATTGACCGCACTATCCCACCCTGGTCCTGATTGACCGCACCATCCCACCCTGGTCCTCATTGACCGCACACCATCCCACCCTGGTCCTGATTGACTGCACCATCCCACCCTGGTCCTGATTGACCGCACACCATCCTACCCTGGTCCTGATTGACCGCACTATCCCACCCTGGTCCTGATTGACCGCACTATCCCACCCTGGTCCTGATTGACCGCACCATCCCACCCTCGTCCTGATTGACCGCACTATCCCACCCTAGTCCTGATTGACCGCACCATCCAACCCTGGTCCTGATTGACCGCACCATCCCACCCTGGTCCTGATTGACCGCACCATCCCACCCTGGTCCTGATTGACCACACCATCCCACCCTGGTCCTGATTGACCGCACTATCCCACCCTGATCCTGATTGACCGCACTATCCCACCCTGGTCCTGATTGACCGCACACCATCCTACCCCGGTCCTGATTGACCGCACTTTCCCACCCTGGTCCTGATTGACCGCACTATCCCACCCTCGTCCTGATTGACCGCACACCATCCCACCCTGGTCCTGATTGACCGCACCATCCAACCCTGGTCCTGATTGACCGCACTATCCCACCCTGGTCCTGATTGACCGCACTATTCCACCCTGGTCCTGATTGAACCGCACTATCCCACCCTGGTCCTGATTGACCGCACCATCCCACCCTCGTCCTGATTGACCGCACTATCTCACCCTGGTCCTGATTGACCGCACACCATCCCACCCTGGTCCGGTGCTGATTGACCGCACCATGCCACCCTGGTCCTGATTGACCGCACGATCCCACCCTGGTCCTGATTGACCGCACCATCCAACCCTGGTCCTGATTGACCGCACTATCCCACTCTGGTCCTGATTGACCGCACCATCCCACCCTGGTCCTGATTGACCGCACCATCCCACCCTGGTCCTGATTGACCGCACCATCCAACCCTGGTCTTGATTGACCGCACCATCCCACCCTCATCCTGATTGACCGCACTATCCCACCCTGGTCCTGATTGACCGCACCATCCCACCCTGGTCATGATTGACCGCACTATCCCACCCTGGTCCTGATTGACCGCACCATCCCAACCTGGTCCTGATTGACCGCACACCATCCCACCCTGGTCCTGATTACCGCACTATCCCACCCTGTTCCTAATTGACCGCACTATCCCACCCTGGTCCTGATTGACCACACACCATCCCACCCTGGTCCTGATTGACCGCACCATCCAACCCTGGTCCTGATTGACCGCACTATCCCACCCTGGTCCTGATTGACCGCACCATCCCACCCTGGTCCTGATTGACCGCACTATCCCACCCTGGTCCTGATTGACCGCACTATCCCACCTTGGTCCTGATTGACCGCACTATCCCACCCTGGTCCTGATTGACCGCACTATCCCACCCTGGTCCTGATTGACCGCACTATCCCACCCTGGTCCTGATTGACCGTACACCATCCCACCCTGGTCCTGATTGACTGCACTATCCCACCCTGGTCCTGATTGACCGCACTATCCCACCCTGGTCCTGATTGACCGCACTATCCCACCCTGGTCCTGATTGACCGCACTATCCCACCCTGGTCCTGATTGACCGCACCATCCCACCCTGGTCCTCATTGACCGCACACCATCCCACCCTGGTCCTGATTGACTGCACCATCCCACCCTGGTCCTGATTGACCGCACACCATCCTACCCTGGTCCTGATTGACCGCACTATCCCACCCTGGTCCTGATTGACCGCACTATCCCACCCTGGTCCTGATTGACCGCACCATCCCACCCTCGTCCTGATTGACCGCACTATCCCACCCTAGTCCTGATTGACCGCACCATCCAACCCTGGTCCTGATTGACCGCACCATCCCACCCTGGTCCTGATTGACCGCACCATCCCACCCTGGTCCTGATTGACCACACCATCCCACCCTGGTCCTGATTGACCGCACTATCCCACCCTGATCCTGATTGACCACACTATCCCACCCTGGTCCTGATTGACCGCACACCATCCTACCCCGGTCCTAATTGACCGCACTTTCCCACCCTGGTCCTGATTGACCGCACTATCCCACCCTCGTCCTGATTGACCGCACACCATCCCACCCTGGTCCTGATTGACCGCACCATCCAACCCTGGTCCTGATTGACCGCACTATCCCACCCTGGTCCTGATTGACCGCACTATTCCACCCTGGTCCTGATTGAACCGCACTATCCCACCCTGGTCCTGATTGACCGCACCATCCCACCCTCGTCCTGATTGACCGCACTATCTCACCCTGGTCCTGATTGACCGCACACCATCCCACCCTGGTCCGGTGCTGATTGACCGCACCATGCCACCCTGGTCCTGATTGACCGCACCATCCCACCCTGGTCCTGATTGACCGCACCATCCAACCCTGGTCCTGATTGACCGCACTATCCCACCCTGGTCCTGATTGACCGCACCATCCCACCCTGGTCCTGATTGACCGCACCATCCCACCCTGGTCCTGATTGACCGCACCATCCAACCCTGGTCTTGATTGACCGCACCATCCCACCCTCATCCTGATTGACCGCACTATCCCACCCTGGTCCTGATTGACCGCACCATCCCACCCTGGTCATGATTGACCGCACTATCCCACCCTGGTCCTGATTGACCGCACCATCCCAACCTGGTCCTGATTGACCGCACACCATCCCACCCTGGTCCTGATTACCGCACTATCCCACCCTGGTCCTGATTGACCGCACTATCCCACCCTGGTCCTGATTGACCGCACACCATCCCACCCTGGTCCTGATTGACCGCACCATCCAACCCTGGTCCTGATTGACCGCACTATCCCACCCTGGTCCTGATTGACCGCACCATCCCACCCTGGTCCTGATTGACCACACTATCCCACCCTGGTCCTGATTGACCGCACTATCCCACCCTGGTCCTGATTGACCGCACTATCCCACCCTGGTCCTGATTGACCGCACACCATCCCACCCTGGTCCTGATTTACCGCACTATCCCACCCTGGTCCTGATTGACCGCACCATCCCACCCTGGTCCTGATTGACCGCACTATCCCACCCTGGTCCTGATTGATCGCACTATCCCACCCTGGTCCTGAGTGACCGCACCATCCCACCCTCGTCCTTATTGACCGCACTATCCCACCCTGGTCCTGATTGACCGCACACCATCCCACCCTGGTCCTGATTGACCGCACCATCTAACCCTGGTCCTGATTGACCGCACTATCCCACCCTGGTCCTGATTGACCGCACTATCCCACCCTGGTCCTGATTGACCGCACTATCCCACCCTGGTCCTGATTGACCGCACCATCCCACCCTGGTCCTGATTGACCGCACCATCCCACCCTGATCCTGATTACCGCACCATCCCACCCTGGTCCTGATTATCGCACTATCCCACCCTGGTCCTGATTGACCGCACCATCCCACCCTGGTCCTGATTGACCGCACCATCCAACCCTGGTCCTGATTGACCGCACTATCCCACCCTGGTACTGATTGACCGCACCATCCCACCCTGGTCCTGATTGACCGCACACCATCCCACCCTGGTCCTGATTGACCGCACTATCCCACCCTGGTCCTGATTGACCGCACCATCCCACCCTGGTCCTGATTGACCGCACCATTCCACCCTGGTCCTGATTGACCGCACCATCCAACCCTGGTCCTGATTGACCGCACTATCCCACCCTGGTCCTGATTGACCGCACCATCCCACCCTGGTCCTGATTGACCGCACCATCCCACCCTGGTCCTGATTGAGCGCACACCATCCCACCCTGGTCCTGATTACCGCACTTTCCCACCCTGGTCCTGATTGACCGCACTATCCCACCCTGGTCCTGATTGACCGCACTATCCCACCCTGGTCCTGATTGACCGCACTATCCCACCCTGGTCCTGATTGACCGCACCATCCCACCCTGGTCCTGATTACCGCACTATCCCACCCTGGTCCTGATTGACCGCACTATCCCACCCTGGTCCTGATTGACCGCACACCATCCCACCCTGGTCCTGATTGACCGCACCATCCAACCCTGGTCCTGATTGACCGCACTATCCCACCCTGGTCCTGATTGACCGCACCATCCCACCCTGGTCCTGATTGACCGCACTATCCCACCCTGGTCCTGATTGACCGCACTATCCCACCCTGGTCCTGATTGACCGCACTATCCCACCCTGGTCCTGATTGACCGCACACCATCCCACCCTGGTCCTGATTTACCGCACTATCCCACCCTGGTCCTGATTGACCGCACCATCCCACCCTGGTCCTGATTGACCGCACTATCCCACCCTGGTCCTGATTGATCGCACTATCCCACCCTGGTCCTGAGTGACCGCACCATCCCACCCTCGTCCTGATTGACCGCACTATCCCACCCTGGTCCTGATTGACCGCACACCATCCCACCCTGGTCCTGATTGACCGCACCATCCAACCCTGGTCCTGATTGACCGCACTATCCCACCCTGGTCCTGATTGACCGCACTATCCCACCCTGGTCCTGATTGACCGCACTATCCCACCCTGGTCCTGATTGACCGCACCATCCCACCCTGGTCCTGATTGACCGCACCATCCCACCCTGATCCTGATTACCGCACCATCCCACCCTGGTCCTGATTATCGAACTATCCCACCCTGGTCCTGATTGACCGCACCATCCCACCCTGGTCCTGATTGACCGCACCATCCAACCCTGGTCCTGATTGACCGCACTATCCCACCCTGGTACTGATTGACCGCACCATCCCACCCTGGTCCTGATTGACCGCACACCATCCCACCCTGGTCCTGATTGACCGCACTATCCCACCCTGGTCCTGATTGACCGCACCATCCCACCCTGGTCCTGATTGACCGCACCATTCCACCCTGGTCCTGATTGACCGCACCATCCAACCCTGGTCCTGATTGACCGCACTATCCCACCCTGGTCCTGATTGACCGCACCATCCCACCCTGGTCCTGATTGACCGCACCATCCCACCCTGGTCCTGATTGACCGCACACCATCCCACCCTGGTCCTGATTACCGCACTTTCCCACCCTGGTCCTGATTGACCGCACTATCCCACCCTGGTCCTGATTGACCGCACTATCCCACCCTGGTCCTGATTGACCGCACTATCCCACCCTGGTCCTGATTGACCGCACCATCCCACCCTGGTCCTGATTGACCGCACCATCCCACCCTGGTCCTGATTGACCGCACTATCCCACCCTGGTCCTGATTGACCGCACTATCCCACCCTGGTCCTGATTGGCCGCACTATCCCACCCTGGTCCTGATTGACCGCACTATCCCACCCTGGTCCTGATTGACCGCACACCATCCCACCCTGGTCCTGATTGACCGCACTATCCCACCCTGGTCCTGATTGACCGCACTATCCCACCCAGGTCCTGATTGACCGCACTATCCCACCCTGGTCCTGATTGACCGCACTATCCCACCCTGGTCCTGATTGAACGCACCATCCCACCCTGGTCCTGATTGACCGCACACCATCCCACCCTGGTCCTGATTGACCGCACCATCCCACCCTGGTCCTGATTGACCGCACACCATCCTACCCTGGTCCTGATTGACCGCACTATCCCACCCTGGTCCTGATTGACCGCACTATCCCACCCTGGTCCTGATTGACCGCACCATCCCACCCTCGTCCTGATTGACCGCACTATCCCACCCTAGTCCTGATTGACCGCACCATCCAACCCTGGTCCTGATTGACCGCACCATCCCACCCTGGCCCTGATTGACCGCACCATCCCACCCTGGTCCTGATTGACCACACCATCCCACCCTGGTCCTGATTGACCGCACTAT
>JAXIVJ010009954.1:2500-37500 GCA_036785665.1 Chirona hameri
AACGAAAAGCACTGGTCCCAGCACCGAACCCTGAACAACACCGTGTGTCACAGGCATCGGTACAGATGAACAGCCCCGCACAGTCTGGGAGCGACCCGATAACCAGTCCTCGAACCAGTGCCTATCAATACCATACCATCCTAGTTTTTCTAAGAGCATGTCATATCGTACGCTATCAAAAGCCTTGGAAGTATCAGCTGTCACCAGGGTGGCTATACGACCTTCATCAATCTGGCGAGTTACATAGGTGATCGTGTCCAACATAGCAAGTTCTGTCGAGTGACCCTGACGGAAGCCGTATTGGTGTTGGCACAATATATGATTATCGTGCACAAATGTCTTCAGTTGGGTACGAACGATGCGCTCACATAGTTTTCCTAATACTTACTTACTTATCTTTGTACTTATAGTACGGGACTATAAGGAGGACTAGATGCCTGTCTTGCCCACTCTTTACATCTCTTGATTGTTTTTATGCCTCAGTGGATAATTCAAAAGGGTATGCTTTCCTTGACCATATTTGACTTCAGTGTTTTGTCGCTTATCCTGGCGCATCGTACATGATGTCCGCCCAGTAGTGGTCCAGGCGGTTCTTGAAGAGGTTCGTCGTGGCTGATGAAACGACGTGTTCCGGAAGTGCGTTCCAGTCGCTCACTGCTCTGATAGACCAGAAGTTCCGTCTCACTCTGGTCTGCGCTTGCGGTTTGGCAACCTTCAGGGAGTGTCCTCGTGTGATTGCCGACGGCGGGTCCTGGAAGAACTTCTGCTTATCGAGTTCGATGCGGCCGTTCATCAGCTGGTGGATCAGAATGAGGTCGCCGCGCCGTCTTCTGTACTGCAAAGACGGCAGGCGCAGGGCTCTCAGCCGGTCCTCGTACGGAAGCAGTCTGATTGGTCGAACCAGCTTGGTCGCCCTCCGTTGTACTCGTTCCACCAGTCGTACGTCTTCAGCGTTGAACGGGCCCCAGACAGCGTTCCATATTCGAGCAGCGGTCTGACCAGGGTCTTAAAGAGCAGCGGGAGCGTCTGCTGGTCGATGTGCTCAAACGAGCGCCGGATTGTTCCGAGGACTCGGTTTGCCTTTGCGATCGCCGCCGCCGCCTGCTTACGGAACTTCAGCGAGGTGTCCACGATATACTAATACGGACACGATAGATATAGGCCTGTAGTTACTAGGTTCCTTGCGATCCCCCGACTTGAAAGTAGGCACTATAGTCGCTGTTTTCCACTTCGCTGGTACCCTACCAGTAGTCAGAGAGCTGTTGACTACACTGAGTAGGTGCGGGTCCGACTGCTGGAAATGTCATTCTCAACATCTGTATGCTGGAAATGTCATCCCTTCAAATACATCTACATCAAATACATCTACATCGTCACCGAGACGCGTGAGAACTGCCCATTCCGTTGCAGCGCCGAAGACAGCTCAGGCAGTGTTGCAGGAACTATGCGAAACGCGTTCGCACATACCCTTGGTGGTCGTGGTCCTAGTGTCTCCCCGACGTTCACGGCGACAGCGAGTGCTTCAGCTACGGCGGGGCCAACCGAAGCAAAATGGGTGTTGAGTTTGTTGGCCCATGCGTCAGCCTCTTCAGGCGAATCATCATCAGTTTTTTTTTAAATGAATTTCTTGTCAGTAATGAAGTAGCGTCTGATGTTTGGCCATGTGGCTCGTCGATTCTTTTGAAATGTCTCCTTCATGTATGAGGAACAGGCTTTGTACATTGCGCTCTTTACAGCATTTCTGCACTGTCTGAACCTCTCTCTTGTTCTGCTCTTGGGTTATCATCTCTTAACTTCCGTGCATGGTCTCGCTCTTTCATTTTAGCTCTGAGGTCTTCATTGTTGGTGAGCCACGGACAGGGCGGGTGACGGACACGGATGCGTTTGACGGCATGTGTCTGTCGATGTTTCTGTTCCAGATTTCCAGAAACTTGTCGAGCTTCTCTGTCGGACAGGCAGATTCATAAGCAGGTGTCCAATCGTCCAAAATAATGTCAAGCCTGAGCGCATCCGGGCAAAGCTGCCTAGTTGACAGTGATTTCTTTCTTTCCAGTGATTTCTTTAGGCCGTCTCAGCACCCGGGCTCCTTGACCCGAGCTGTGATCAGGTCTTGGTCACTTAAATTACATGTGATCACCTCGGCGTCTGTCGTGAGATCAGGTGTATTTGTAATGAAATTATCTAGAAGCGTCGGCATCGGGCTAGGGTGAGTCGGCGACTTTATCAGCTGCGTCAAGCTATAATCTTTCAGCAGCTGGCAGAAGGCTCCTACCCCAGGCTTGTGAGTATCCAGCAAGTCGAAACAGGTGTCACCGAGCAGGAACATCGGGTTACCCTTGGCGAGTACCTGTGTCAGCTGGTGACTGAGGTCTTGCAATGAAGGCGTGATGGCAGCGCTGGGTGGCCGGTAAACCACGCCGACGATGATCGGCCGCCGACTCACGACCTGAACCCACAGACAGTCGATGTCGGAGGTTGCAGACCTGATGGAAACTCTCTCAACTGTAAGTGAGTCTCGATAAATGATGCAGACTCCACCTCCCCTACATAACACATTTCGTTTAATCTTCTTCCTGTCACATCTTACAATGAGTAGCCTGGAAAGATCAAGAAATTGTCACTGACGTCAGGTGTTAGCCATGTTTCTCCTACGCACAAAACGTCGATGTTCTTTGCCAACAGTAGATCTTTCACATTATCCAGAGATGGCATAATAGACCTCACATAAGATGGCCGATCAAGAGCATTCCGTTGTGAGCATTAGTGTTTTGTAGATCGTTTCTTTGTCGCGGAGTCAACCGTGGTAGCTGTACCAGACAGCGGAGTTCGCGACTGGTCTCCAGAACCGCCGAAATCGAAAGCCGTTCTGACCAGATCCTCAATATAAGGACGATGCCCTACCTGAACAGGGATGGACTGTCCTATATTGGGGGCGGATCTGGAGACCTGGCTAGTTTTTTGTCTCAATTGGCTGGTAGCTTCTGTGATGTCTGGGACCATACCTGCAGTCCAGACAAGCTTGGAGTTGTTAATGAGAATGGACTTCTTTCCCTGCCATTTTGACTCACCCATTACTCATACGTGTGCTGTCATCCCCTGATGTGATTCGTTTCCTCCTTTTCGTTTTTGCTATACTACGGGTCCCATGGTTGTCCTTGGTTAGGCTGTTTGTCTTCTTTGCGTGTGCTTGGGGGTATGTTCCTATATCTGACATCCTGTTTCCACAGTCCTCGGGTGTCGTATCTCTGCGAGTTCCATGGTTTACTGCGAGTTCCATGGTTTATCGTACCACGTTCTCTGGATGTTTCCGTTGCTGTGGTGCGATAGGTTAGGTCTTTGAGGACGGTGTTGGACGGTCTGTCTGCTTGGATACCAGTTGCTCGATTGCTTCACCTGTAGTTGTGTATTATTCCCCTCGTACGGTGTTGCCAGTCAGTATGCTGCTGTTGGTTATTCCGCCCGTATTTGAGAGCGTGTCTGTAGTCCATCTGTTGAGTCTGTGGATATTGGTTGTGATAAAGTTGTTGGTGCTGCTGTCTGGTTTTGTGAGCTCCAATGTCATTGAATGGCTTCAGTGATCCTCTGTGCGGCTCTCTGCTACCATGTATTATATTCTCTTCCAGACTCCTCGAGGGTGCTACTGGTTCTTCGTCCTGCTTCAGTGTGCTGGTCATGCTTTAGTGTGCGATGGTCAAACTCGCCGCTTGAAGTCCTTGGGTTCTCTTGTGGGTCGGTTGTCTTTCCACCCACACCTTTCCCTTTTTGTTTGTCTTCGTCTATTACATGCTTTTTCTCTTCCTCTCCCTCGCTTAGGTTTTCATTTTTATATTGCCCTTCTGTCATCAGTTGCACTACTTCTGTGATCACATGACCTCCCGCTGGCTGTTGGCCGCTTAGCCTCAATAAATAGGCAGCGCAGGGCTGACAGAGCATGTGACCGGCCGGTTGCCGAGTGACTGGGCTATCCTGACCGTTTGTCCCTGGTCCGTTATGTCTGCCTTCTCCTTCCAGTTCCGAGCCAGTTCCGCTCGGAGCTCTTGGTTCTCAGCTTTAAGTTGGCTAACTTGTGTTGCAAGTCCTACCTTTCGTTTCACAGTTTTTCATGACACTGTGCGTGTGGTGCTTCGTGTGGTCCGGCTTGGTGTGGTGCTGCGTGTGGTCCGGCTTGGTGTGCTGCTCTTTTCTGACGTCCTGTCATCCTGCTTTGCTCCTTGGCTGTTTTGCGGTTCCTGCCCTTCCTTACTGTCATCCCTCGCCTACGCCTGCTTGGCATTGGTCTTCATTTCATTTGGTGTCAGCTCGTTACCGATGCGAACATCAATAACTTGTATCTTCCTTTCATCTGTTTCCACGATAACCTTCTCATAGTACTCTGTGGATCGACAGGTTTCATGGAAACCATCTAACTAGCATTTTTCACGGCTTGCATGCCTTTCTTCGTTAGACGGTATTGTTCCATATATATATCTCTCTCTAGCTTCGGTGCACATACAATCGCAACAGCATCCGCTTGCTCTCTTTGGATATAATATTGCGTATAGCACGTCTATGGAACTCATGAAAGTGTCGTAGATCGGATGTGTATGTATCCATCCTTTGATTGTTAGGTTATCTTCTTGCACTGCTTGTGCGACCAGTTCTTCGTTTGTACACTCGCATGATGCTGTTGTCCCTGTCTGATTTGGAACGATTAGGTGGGTTACTTCTTCTGCTCCTTCTACGCCGTTAGTGTCCTTTCCTGCGATGTATGCCAGTGTTTCTAAGTCTCTCTGTGTATTAACGTTAGCCAGAGCCAGGAAAGTGGCGACTGTGTCTTTTGGCATAGTGACTCTTGATAATGGCTCCCCTTGTTTGCATTTGTTTTTTGCGCCTTTCTTGACAACCCACTCCTTGTTTGAGTGGTCATATCCAAAGACTGAACAGTCTGAATCGTTGTCCGTGTTTTCTTTTGCACTGCTTTTCTTCATCTTCTTTTTTGTTTTGCCTGCAGTGATCCACTTATCGTTTCCAGTGAGGCCATGTTCGTTACATACTGCCATTTCTGGGTAATAAGTTCTGCGCACGCCGAAGTTTTGGATGCTAAGCCATATAAGAATAAAGAAGCATACGTTACAGAAAGTGTGAAGGAAATATCGTTCAAATAGACATGACAGGTTTGACGATATAATATATAATATTTTTAGCTAGAGAAACTTTATTTCGGTGATTAACACAAAGATATAATTATTGAACTGGGACATTTTGATACTTTATATATACATATATTGTAAACCAGTTGAAATGTTTGTAGCGGAAGCTTTCGAGCAAAATGCAATCAGAAAACGTCAAAAGATAGCAAATGGCAAGGGCTACAACATGGCTATCTCGGATTTCTGGATTTTGTTTTGTTTTTGACCCTCATTTAACCCGCGCGGCGCTGGAAGGGGTAAATTTTACCCCCCCCCCCTCCCGGATTTTCTCCATAACTTGAAAACTATGACAGATATCGAAGTGAAACTTTCGGTACCTTATGGTGCAACAATTCTACATCTTGTGTTACAATTTTGTTTAAATTCGTGAAAATTTTGAGGAGATAATGACGTTTTAGTGACGTCATATCATGTCATTTTTGGTGAAAAACCGTTAAATGTTTGAAAAATCGTAGAAAATAGCGTGTTGATGCAAATCGCAAATAAAAGGCGTCAAAAGAAAGGAAATAACATTGTCTTTAACATGGCTATCTTAGATATTCAAAATTTTGGGTTTTTGATCCCAAAAAATGCAAAAAACTGATTTTTGGAGAGAAAATTTCCACTAAAGTGTTTTGTTTGAAGATTTAAAAAAAAAACGGAAAATATATTAGAGAACCGAGTATGAACGATGTTCAAAACAAATTTCAAAGCAATTTCTTTATTTT
The DNA here is from genome assembly GCA_036785665.1 of Chirona hameri. Classification (NCBI taxonomy): domain Eukaryota; kingdom Metazoa; phylum Arthropoda; class Thecostraca; order Balanomorpha; family Balanidae; genus Chirona; species Chirona hameri. The sequence goes on from JAXIVJ010009954.1 coordinate 8,397, forward strand.
TGACTGACTTATGGCTCTCTAAGAATAAGTAACTCATGACGTCATTTTTTAAAATTGCGTTTTTTGGCTTTTACTGACCAGATACAGACAAATAAATGCCACCACTGTATTTCGAAGACAAAACTAGTCTAGAAACATGCAATGTTCATTTAGATTAATCAATTTCAAATTTTGACCTTATTGTGACCTGACCTTGACCTGAGGGCCATTATATGGTGTTAGGCTGTGAAAATGGCTGCTTCTATCGAATTATACGTGTAAAATAACCCATACAACATGTGTCGCATGGCTTTCGTAGACCTGTGACCTTTTGTGACCTGACCTTGACCTTAACCTTTGCTTAAAATTTCACTTTTACTTATGCGGGAGATGCATTATACATTTGGGAGCACTTTGTGAGATAATAGTTGCAATACAAGGCTTCGGATGGAAAGTATAGCCCAAAAACCCAAATACTTAAATTTTGACACTTGACCTGACCGTGACCTGACATGTGACCTTATGTTATTAATTTCGGGCATGCGTTAGATTCTTCTCACTGAGAGCTTTCGATCGCCGCCTTGCGCGTCTCGCTGCGGTTATTGGTTCGGAAGATACGAGGGGGGTAAAATTTACCCCCCGCACCGCACGTTCGGATGGAGACCCCAGCGCCGCGCGGGTTAACGCCCACAAAATCAAATTTTTGAAACATTAAAAAACGGAATATATGTTGGAGAACCACGTCATATTGACAATACCCAAGCCAAATTTAAAAGCAATATCTTTGTTTTTGAATGACATGGCTCCCAAGTATGAGTAACTCATGACGTCATATTTCGAAATTGCGTTTTTATCTTTTAGTGACCAGACAAAGAAAATAGATGTTAGCACTGTATTTCTGAGACAAACCTGGTCTAGAAACATGCCTTTTCGATTCAGATTTATCAATTTCAAATTTTGACATTATGTGACCTGACCTTGACACTAGCTTCACAAATGAAGTCAGATGGTAAAATGGCTGTCACTATCTAATTATGCGTGTAAAATAGCCCATAAAACATGTGTCGCATGACTTCGTATATATTTTGCGCATAGTGACCCCAAAATCTCCTGTTAGCTCATACGGGATGTGTATCATACATTTGAGAGCACTTTGGGTGATCATGGTCGCAATCGAAGGCTTTGGATGGAAGTTTAGCCCATACACTCAAATACCTCGATTGCCATTTGACCTGACCAGTCATGTGACCTTAATTCGAAATTTGTAGTGCTTTAGATTCGTCTTATTGAGAGCTTTCGAATGCCGCATTGCGCATCACACTGCAATAATTGGTTCGAAAGATAACCGGGGGGGGGGGGGGGGGTGCGTTTAACGCCGCCGCCGTAACACTCCAGTAACAATGTTTGAATCAAGTGGCACAAGAACAATCTCCCTTTTTGCTTTTTTTGAAATATATTATCGTTGACCGTTATACTAGCCTGCCTGTGCAATAATTGTTATCATGCAACTGAAAGACGATGTTCCATAGCGACTCGTGCTCCTCTGAACTGCCTATGATCAAATATCGTCATGGTCTCTTGGATGTAATCAATCATGGGCAGTTCAATGACCTCAAAGTCGGTGATCCTCATTCGGTCATTGGATGCTTACTTTGCTATATAATATGCGTCTCAAAAGCGAATATAATGGCGGTTTCATAGTTGATTTCCTTTGAAAATGTGACATGGCACAGCAACAATGGATATTTTGTTTGGAAGGACACCAAACAACATGACATCGACATATTTCAGAAGCCCAACTTTCCCAATTAGGCAGGAAACTGACGTTCTTTGTGCACGAGACATTTTGTTTTAATTTAGTCTGAATGCTTTTGAATGGATGGATTTCTGAGGTCAGGCCTCGCGCTAAGCGTAGCTTGTTGCGCAGGCCCTGACCCCACCACCCGATCAAGTAATTCCTGGCGTCCGGCAGAATTTAGAAGCGAAAGTTGTACGTGCCCGACAACCTGGACACGGTCCGCCCCGCCCTCTGACGTCAACTGACCTTGAGCGTGACCGCTGCCACCGGCCACAGGTCATCCCAGTCAGGGGCAAATAGCGAGCGCCGAAGCGACTCGAACCCGGGCTGCCACTACCGGGTGGTCAGAAGTCCGGCGCTCTCCCAACTGAGCTACAGGGGCGGACAAACTACAGAAGACATTGCATCTTCTCACTTCACATATTAATTCTTGGTCGTTAACATTAGCAGAGTGACAGTTAACGTAATAATCTGGGTAGAAGTTCGTCTGATTGAGTCGCCTTAATCATTGGCTGAAATTACTGAAGCAAATCTGTCAATCACGAACGGAGCCGATTGCTTCTAGTAACAAACATGCATTGCTACCAGACTTGTAAACGATTCACAGTGAATCGACTAACGATTCAAGAATCACATCATTTGACGAAGAATCACAGGTGAATCGATTCATTTTACGCAAACATCTATGTGAATTATGAGTTGAATCATTGGCGCTGCGTAGTATCACCAAATGAATCGATTCAAACCGATTGTACGAATAAAAAATATGCGTTTCATATTGTACGAAGAAGGTACTAGGCAGGCACCGTTGGTAGTTCATGTGATGAACCCCTGCCAATAGAGCATTCATGATGCCTGATTTAGGCTATCATACCTATTACCTGCTTATCTACCGAGATCATAATTACCTGGAAGAAGACTGCAGAGCATAACATTGAACACAAATTACGAGTGCACTATCTGTATATCACGTGGACCATGAATCAGAATCAGAATCAGAGTTGAATCATTGCGCTAAGCTGTGAATCACTGGTGAATCGATTCAGTTTTCGCTGAATGGTAATTTGAATAAGAATCGAATAATTGAGGTTTCACGGGAATCATTGATGAATCGATTCATTACAAAAATGAATCGTTTACAAGTCTGACTGCTACTTTCGTCTTTCCATCAATTAAAGCGTGCATTTACCACTGTGAACATGTGCAATGTGCGTGCGTGTTCACACACATTCACGCGTATGCGTGTTTTCGTAGGCCTAAGAGCGCGTAGTTCCCTTGACATGTGTCTGTGTCTGTGTCTGTGTCTGTGTCTGTGTCTGTGTCTGTGTCGGCGTGCGTGCGTGCGTGCGTGCGTGCGTGCGTGCGTGCGTGCGTGCGTGCGTGCGTGCGCGCGCGCGCGCGCGTGTGTGTGTGTGTGTGTGTGTGTGTGTGTGTGTGTGTGTGTGTGTGTGTGTGTGTGTGTGTGTGTGTGTGTGTGTGTGTGTGTGTGTGTGTGTGTGTGTGTGTGTGTGTGTGTGTGTGTGTGTGTGTGTGTGTGTGTGTGTGTGTGTGTGTGTGTGTGTGTGTGTGTGTGTGTGTGTGTGTGTGTGTGTGTGTGTGTGTGTGTGTGTGTGTGTGTGTGTGTGTGTGTGTGTGTGTGTGTGTGTGTGTGTGTGTGTGTGTGTGTGTGTGTGTGTGTGTGTGTGTGTGTGTGTGTGTGTGTGTGTGTGTGTGTGTGTGTGTGTGTGTGTGTGTGTGTGTGTGTGTGTGTGTGTGTGTGTGTGTGTGTGTGTGTGTGTGTGTGTGTGTGTGTGTGTGTGTGTGTGTGTGTGTGTGTGTGTGTGTGTGTGTGTGTGTGTGTGTGTGTGTGTGTGTGTGTGTGTGTGTGTGTGTGTGTGTGCCCCTTACCATCAGGCGGTGCCTTCTTGAGGTGTTCGTAGCTGGGTCGGATGAGCGCCAGGTCGGTCTGGCGCAGGCCGTACAGCGGGTGACCGGCAGACAGGCTGGCGTCGCCGCCGCCCTCCTCATACCGGAACAGGCCATACGAGTCCTTGGTCAGCGTGCGCTGAATCTGACGGTCACACGGACAGACGGAGACGATCAGACGGGAAAGGACGGAAGGTCACACGGTCAGACGGTCAGACGGTCAGACGGTCAGACGGTCAGACGGTCAGACGGTCAGACGGTCAGACGGTCAGAGGGACAGACTGACGGACGGCCGGTTAGCGGTCTGTCCGGCGGTCCGGCCAGTGGTCCGGACTCAGGTGCGGTCCTGTCCGGAGCAGATCCGACAGATCAGCGCGCTTTACCGTGCCAGGGGCGGCCCAGCACAAGGTGAGGCGGTCTGACGGTGGCGCCCCGCAGCCGTAATACCGTGCCAGGGGCGGCTCAGCACAAGGTGAGGCTGTCTGACGGTGGCGCCCCGCAGACGCAATACCGTGCCAGGGGCGGCTCAGTACAAGGTGAGTCGGCCTGGCGGTGGCGCCCCGCAGCCGCAATACCGTGCCAGGGTCGGCTCAGCACAAGGTGAGTCGGTCTGGCGGTGGCGCCCCGCAGACGCAATACCGTGCCAGGGGCGGCTCAGCACAAGGTGAGTCGGTCTGGCGGTGGCGCCCCGCAGACGCAATACCGTGCCAGGGGCGGCTCAGCACAAGGTGAGTCGGTCTGGCGGTGGCGCCCCGCAGACGCAATACCGTGCCAGGGGCGGCTCAGCACAAGGTGAGTCGGCCTGGCGGTGGCGCCCCGCAGACGCAATACCGTGCCAGGGGCGGCTCAGCACAAGGTGAGTCGGTCTGGCGGTGGCGCCCCGCAGACGCAATACCGTGCCAGGGGCGGCTCAGCACAAGGTGAGTCGGTCTGGCGGTGGCGCCCCGCAGACGCAATACCGTGCATCAAGCACAACGATATTCGATTAATTAAATCTGATTAATTTGGATTGATTCAATTCCTTTCTACGACTGGTCTAACGCCACAAAGTGCATCTTGACCATTTGGCGAGAATAACCCGTTCCATACGAATCAACTGAGCAGCGCTACAGACGTAACCCGTGGCCCAGAAGAGCGCTGTTTGCCAGCAGATGTCTCGTGACTGACGGGAGGTCAGAGCCGACCGGCACCCACCGTCTGTTTCCAGCTCTGCGTGGTGCGGCGTGCCATGGTCGTCATGCCTTCCCAGTGCATTTCGATCCAGGGCACGATGTCCTTGGCTAGGGAGAACATGAAGCGGACGTCCTCGCGCAGCGCCGCCTGCTGCAGGTTCGCCAGCGCCGTCACACACATCTGGCTCGACTCTGTCGGCAGGACGGGAGTCGTCATAGACATATACATGTATTAAGACCTTCCACAATCGACTTGTGGCTCTTACGGCCTCTCGTCAAAAAGATAAGACATACGAGGAGGGTGGTCCAAAACATGCTCACAAACAGACACACACGCACACACACTCATACAGACGCCTGTCGTATCAGATACAAGAACACACAAAAGCTCAACACTGGCAGAACAAGTTCTTAGCCCAGGTCCCGACACAGGTGGCGCCTGAGGTGTCTGCTGAACACGGGTACTGGGAGCCGTGTCAGGTCCCGTGACAGCTCATTGTACTCGGCACAGGTGGCGCCTGAGGTGTCTGCTGAACACGGGTACTGGGAGCCGTGTCAGGTCCGGTGGAGCCTGAGGTGTCTGATAAACACGGGTACTGGGAGCCGTGCCAGGTCCGATGGCGCCTGAGGTGTCTGATAAACACGGGTACTGGGAGCCGTGTCAGGTCCGGTGGCAGCTCAGGTGTCTGCTGAACACGGGTACTGGGAGCCGTGTCAGGTCCGGTGGCAGCTCAGGTGTCTGCTGAACACGGGTACCGGGAGCCGTGTCAGGTCCGGTGGCAGCTCAGGTGTCTGCTGAACACGGGTACTGGGAGCTGTGTCAGGTCCGGTGGCAGCTCAGGTGTCTGCTGAACACGGGTACTGGGAGCCGTGTCAGGTCCGGTGGCGCCTGAGGTGTCTGCTGAACACGGGTACTGGGAGCCGTGTCAGGTCCGGTGGCAGCTCATTGTACTCGGCACAGGTGGCGCCTCAGGTGTCTGCTGAACACGGGTACTGGGAGCCGTGGCAGGTCCGGTGGCAGCCCGTGGTGTCTGCTGAGCAAGGACACCGGGAGCCGTGGCAGGTCCGGTGGCAGCCCGTGGTGTCTGCTGAGCAAGGACACTGGGAGCCGTGGCAGGTCCGGTGGCAGCTCATTGTACTGCTGCGGCGCACGGCTAGCGAAGCGCCGGCGGCCCATCTCTGTTCGGGACCTGGGCACATACAATCTACCGTCCTGCCTGGTGTGACGGCCACGGATGTCCGACACGCGGACGAGGCCGCTGGCGTCGCACCGTCACACGGGAGTCGTCACGGCGTCACATCGTCACACGGGAGTCGTCACGGCGTCACACCATCACGCAAGAGTTGTCACGCTGCTGACACCGCCACACACATCTGGCTCGACTGTGCCGGCAAGACGGCAGCCGTCACACCGTCACACAGGAGCCGTCACGGCGTCACGTCACACACATCTGGATCGCAGTCACATCGTCACACAGGAGTCATCACGGTGTCACACCGTCACACAGGAGTCGTCACGGCATCACACCGTCACACAGGAGTTGTCACACCGTCACACAGGAGTCGTCACACCGTCACACAGGAGTCGTCACACCGTCACACAGGAGTCGTCACACCGTCACACAGGAGTCGTCACACCGTCACACAGGAGTCGTCACACCGTCACACAGGAGTCGTCACACCGTCACACAGGAGTCGTCACGGCATCACACCGTCACACAGGGAGTCACACCGTCACACAGGAGTCGTCACACCGTCACACAGGAGTCGTCACACCGTCACACAGGAGTCGCCACACCGTCACACAGGAGTCGTCACGGCGTCACACAGGAGTCGTCACACCGTCACACAGGAGTCGTCACGGCATCACACCGTCACACAGGAGTCGTCACACCGTCACACAGGAGTCGTCACACCGTCACACAGGAGTCGTCACGGCGTCACACAGGAGTCGTCACGGCGTCACACAGGAGTCGTCACACCGTCACACAGGAGTCGTCACACCGTCACACAGGAGTCGTCACGGCGTCACACAGGAGTCGTCACACCGTCACACAGGAGTCGTCACACCGTCACACAGGAGTCGTCACGGCGTCACACAGGAGTCGTCACGCCGTCACACAGGAGTCGTCACACCGTCACACAGGAGTCGTCACGGCATCACACCGTCACACAGGAGTCGTCACACCGTCACACAGGAGTCGTCACGCCGTCACACAGGAGTCGTCACGCCGTCACACAGGAGTCGTCACACCGTCACACAGGAGTCGTCACGGCGTCACACAGGAGTCGTCACACCGTCACACAGGAGTCGTCACACCGTCACACAGGAGTCGTCACACCGTCACACAGGAGTCGTCACGGCGGCACACAGGAGTCGTCACGCCGTCACACAGGAGTCGTCACACCGTCACACAGGAGTCGTCACGGCGTCACACAGGAGTCGTCACGCTGCTGACGCGCCGTCAGCAGCGCTGCGTGGCGCTGCGTGGCGCTGCGTGTGTACAGACTGAGCCGAGGCGACATACGGAGGTGAGGAAACAATGGCATGCTAGTGCTCGGATCCCACAGCAGCGTTCTTGGCACCATGGCTTTTTGGCAGGCCATTTTGCAGACAGAAGTATGGCTGATTGGACCAGCAGCAGCTGACATCCATCACCAGTTAGTCGGCAGCACTCACGGGCCTGGTGTTTCTTGAAGGTCTCTAGCCGGGTGTTGGAGCAGTTGCGGCAGCTGAACGTATAGTTGGAGAGGAGCGGCACCAGCTTGCCCAGCTGCAGCGAGATGCACGACTCGTGATGGAACAGCAGGCAGCTGCTACATTGCAGCTCCACAATGTTCAGGTTCCTGCCCTTGCCGCTGAAACACACACAGGATAGGCGTTAAACAAAACATGTATGGGCCTGACTGGAATGCAACTATGGACACTGAATATGGTGGGCTGAACACATTTTCTCTGCGAGAGTAATGATATCAGTACCAATGTTGGCGCTACAGGGACGAGAAATGCTCACTCGTCTACATGTGCAATGCTCATCTCCAAAACCGTTTGATTTTCGCTTACAAAGCACAGGCAAGGCTTGTCAGACAGCAGTCACGATTGGCCCATCCCGCCAGTCATGCTAGCATGTCTCTGTTTCAGCCTACCTCAATCAATATTACTGTGTGTATCATTACCTCCTCTCTACAGATATTTGACTCGCATTCTGTGCACCTCTCCTGAGGCACAGAGCGACAGGAATCATATGTACACCTCTCGTGAGGAACAGAGCGACAGGGATCATATGTGCACCTCTCGTGAGGCACAGAGCGACAGGGATAATTATGTGCACCTCTCGTGAGGCACAGAGCGACAGGGATAATTATGTGCACCTCTCGTGAGGCACAGAGCGGCAGGGATCATATGTGCACCTCTCGTGAGGCACAGAGCGACAGGGATAATTATGTGCACCTCTCGTGAGGCACAGAGCGACAGGGATAATTATGTGCACCTCTCGTGAGGCACAGAGCGACAGGGATCATATGTGCACCTCTCGTGAGGAACAGAGCGACAGGGATCATATGTGCACCTCTCGTGAGGCACAGAGCGACAGGGATCATATGTGCACCTCTCGTGAGGCACAGAGCGGCAGGGATCAACACTAGCTGATAATTACTGATGACTCAACTAAAAATCGACAGCAGTGCGACATATAGGCAGTACAGTGCTGCTACTGTACACATTTTCAGGAAGTATGATGGTATGTCCCCGTAGCTATTCCGTATCAAACAAAGACAGCGGGCCAGGTTGGAGCCCGTCTGCACAGTACAGGTCAGTTACCAGTATCCGCAAAACTCCTCCTTCTGCTCCGGCTGCTTCTGACTGCTCCTGCCGGCACCATCGCCGGCATTCTCCGACCCTGGCTTCATCTGGTACAGCTAACAGCTGCAAAACGAGGCAAGCCAGTTAACTTGGTAGCGGGGGGGGGGGGCACACACGCTTATGTCAGTAGCACGACGTTGACATTCATACCGGCACATTAGGGTGTGTCACCGAATCACAGTTCATGGTGGCCCTATGATTTTAGTATGCCCTGAGCATGTGCGAACAATATGCCACCATTCATTTCCTCCAAATTTGTACCCCCATCCTGCGCCCAGCGAGAGAAGTTTGATTTACCCCTAACATAGGCGACACTAGCGACACCATTAGGGCCGAGTTCGAACTATACTCAATTCCACGGATCTCCCATGACCATTGAGGGATGTCTGTGCTGGTAAGCGCGAAGTTTAACCCTCACCCTACGGGAGTTTTTTTCACCTTCGCCCTACATACGTGCCTGACGTGCCTGACAGGCCCCTGTTAACTTCCAAACCAAGCAACTTAGAGCAATGCGGTAAGAACCAGCATGTTGCCTGTCATGAGAGGAATCTAACAGTATGCTATTTTTAGGTTTCAGATCAACGAGTGACCTCCAGGTCAAGTGAATGACCTCGAATTTACCACGTCCTGAACAGCGATTTTGCTCTTCAGAAAACCTCAAAATTAGAAATTGATAAATGTAAATAAAAAGGCATGTTCCTAGACCAGTTTTGGCTCAGAAATACAGAAAAGGTAATTATTTGTTCGTATCTTGTAAACAAATAAGTCAAAAAAAGTGATTAAAAAAATGATGTCATCAGTTTCTTACACTTAGGGAGCCATCACTCAGTCAAAAATAAAGATATTGCTTTGAAATTTGGTATGGGTATTGTCCATACTCAGTTCTCTCACATATAGTCCGGTTTTTCTAACATATTCGAAAAAAATTATTTTGTGGGGATTTAAAAAAAAGTTTTTTTACATTTTAGGGGTAAAAAAAAATCCAAAATTTTGCAAATCCGAAATTGCCATTTGAAAGAGAATGCCATTTTGTATCTTTGGTGAATTGCGTTTGCAATTTGCTTTAAAACTCTGTTTTCTACGATTTTTCAAATATTTCTCTTTTTTTACCAACATGACGTCATCAAAACATGATTATCTCCCAAACTACTTAACTAATTTCAATTAAATTTTTACAGCATACGTATAATTGTTGTAAACTCAGCTACCGAAAATTTCACCAAGATGCGCCGCATGTGTAAAACATTATTCAATTTTACAACAACAAAAAAACTCAGAGGGGGGGGGGGCTGTCAGCCCCCCCCCTCCGTAGGGCGAGGGTTAATGACGTTTAACTAAACAAATCAAGCTCGGTTAAAACCGCTAAAACCCCTAAAATTGAAAGTGCTGCATAGGCAATTTTTCAAACAAAAAGTTAATTACAATTCGTTCAGATTGAAGTGAAACCGGCACTAATGTGTTTGTCTCGTCGAGACACTTCTCCCAATATGCAACATGACCTACTTGGGTAACCACTTGACCTTGACCTGAGGTCATTTTTTTTAGTTGACCTAACCTGGTCACCATGACTATGATTCGAAGCGCCTTGATGAACGAGACAAACACGATGTCGTCAAAATTATTGCCTTTATCGTTATTAGGTAAAAAGTTATTTGCAAAAAACAGTTTTACCAAAAATAGCCTTTTTGCGTTTGATGACCTCAATGATGATGATGATTTGGGTTTAAGGGCACCACCGCAGCTACAAGGCTATATGGCGCCCATTTGATGACCTCAAGAGCATAAACTAATGACCTGAGCTAAAATCTGAGGACATTATACAGATTGCATTTTCAAGAGCTTTCGATTTTTTCCCGTTTGTTCCTAGCTAGCATAGTCCTTAGATGTTGTTTTTTTAGCGAAGTCCTGAAACTGGCAAATCTGACTTTTGATGACCTTTGGTAACCTCAAAATTGACCTGAGCGAAAAAATGACTGAAATAGATTCTAAATGATTTTTGACGAGCTTTCGAACGGTCTTTTCGAGTTTTGTCTACGTCCTATAGGAGCCGAGTTCTAGGGGGCGTCGAAACGCCCCCCCCCCCCCCCCGCACGGCGAAAGTGGCGCCGAGCACTGGCATGGCGCGGGCGCGCTGTCACGTGACCTCGCATGACCCTTAAGAGTACCTAATGGCTAGTGATTTCCTCTTTTTTTTAAATATGCTGATATGGGTCTCATCTGAAAGACTGTAGGCTAACCAATCCATTCATAATGTTTTCGATTATGTGGGATGTCAAATAGGTCTTGTGACCAGCCTTGGAATTTGGGCCATTTTCTGGACTTTTTGGGGTCGAAGGAATTTTGCTCTCTTCATATTTGTTCAGGAAATTTGCTCTCTTTTCGCATGATCTTACCGACATTGTAGTTAAAATATAATTCAATTTTCCTCACAAGGATTTAATATCTATTACAAATCATGATTTTTTACTTTCCAAGTAAGATAATTAAAACAAAAATGAAAATCCTAACTTGCCTGACAATACAATTTTACTCTCCACCTATGGATTTTTACTCTCTGGGACCAGGTCATGAAATGAAAAATCCAACACTGTGTGACCTTGACACATGACCTGACTTGAATCTTGACCTGGAGCATTGGCTTCTCATATGTTACAGCATAGCCAATATGGGTATCATTTGAATGCTCATCAGCTAACCAATGCATTTGTGATGTTTTCAAGCATGTGGGATGTCACACAGGTCATGTGTGACCTTGACATGTGATCTGACTTGACCTAGGATCACTGGTTTCTGAAATGTTACAACATAGCCAATATGGGTATCATCTGAAACCCCATTGTCTAACCAATGCCTTTGGGATGTTTACTTTTCAAGCATGTGGGGTGTCACACACGTCACATTTGACCTTCACACACAACCTGGCTTGATATGGAGTACTGGTTTCTCATGAGATGTTACAACACAATTGATATAATTTCACCACACATGCTTGCAAACATCACAAATACATTGGTTGGCCACTGGGCTTTCAAACAATACCCATATTGGCTATGTTGTAACGTTTTATGACAAGCCAGTGTTCCATGTCAAGTCAGGTCATGTATATCAATAATCAAGGTCATTTGCAACCTGTGTGACATCCCACATGCTTGAAAACACCACAAATGCATTGGTTAGCTGCTGAGATTTCAATTGATACCCATATCAATGTATTATGGTATTATTTTACTTTAGGTCCAACAGCAGCTACAGATATAAGTAAGTTAGGTTTTGTCTACAAGATGGTCTGGGGGGGGGGGGGGGGGGGGGTCTGGGGAGCGACAGCTCTCCCCCCCCCCCCTGGTAGGGCTGCAGTGCAGCGAGCAAATGTGAGCAGAGCGTTCTAAACGTGGGTCTCTGCAACAGTAATTGCTGTAAAGGTTAGGTCAGGTTAAGAGAGAGGTATATATTTATCAACGTACACAGTACACAGTATACAGTACATACACTTACACATATACATTCAGGTACTCATACACATACACATCCATCCCCCCCCCCCCCCCCCCAGCACGACGACGGCACACAGGCCACCATACTGAAGCAAGCTGCGCCGCTGTCGTCTCCGGGCTCCTCCACGACGACGCGCACAGCGTCGTCTCCGCAGGTGGTAGCATTCAGCCCCGCCAGGGGGCACCAGGGTACGTCGTACACGGCGCTGGGATGGCACCCGTACAGGAGCGCCACGCAAGTCCACTTGTCAGGCGGCTCCGTCTCGGCCCAGACGTGCACCGTGCCGCCGCCAAGGCGGAGGCGTGACGGCGCCCGGTCTCGTCCCAAGTTATCGCCCACTCGGTGGAGCTGTGGCCCCTGAGCAGCGAGCACGGCGCCCGTCACCCAGTTGACGCCCGTCGCCCAGGAACAGCCGCACCGTGCCGCCGCAGTGGCACGAGGCGAGCCGGTCCCCCACGGGGATCCAGGCCACACTCGTCATGTTCTGTAAGTGCACGGCAGCACACTCAAATCGAGCTGGCGCTCTTCGGTCAGTAGCGCTCGTCGGCCAGTTCTCAACAATCACCACTCATCGGTGCAGTCTGCAACAAAAGAAGCCACTCCCCGGATCGCCTCACGAGGACGATCCAAGGGGCGGCTGTGAGTCTCCCCCCCCCCCCCCCCCATATCGTAATTGTTCTCAACCACATTTTTCTCAACATAAAGAAGACAAGTTAACCATGTCCTAGCCAGTCAATCAGAGGGAGGCCGAAAACGGAGCGAACTGAAGTGTAGATGGGTGGCAGGTGAACCGGAACTCGTCCCAGTAAGGCAAGCCCGTCAGTCTGGGGCGATCCCAGAACCACCGCCAACAGAAGGCCGATAATAACAATCCGTTTCTTTGGACAACTACAAAACAAACAAACAACAAAAACCACAAAAACGAAAAATATAGACTACAAATATTATATTTCACCAGACAGTCACTTAAGATGCACTCATTTGAGCGCTTGCAATTATGATGAATATACAATCCAATTAGTTGTCAGCAGTCAGATCTGATAATTTAGCTTTATATGTTGAGATTGGAACATTAAGGTCGATAGCAGACATCACGCTCAGAGAATTGAATAGTTTGGGCGCAAAGATTTTGAAGGTGTGTTGCTTATATTTGGTTCTGGCAAATGGCACGAGCAATGGGCCTCTATTTCTCACACGAGGCACAGCCGGGTTGTCCAATCTCCAGTGTAGCAGATGTTGCATTTGCAGAGGCGCCATTAAGTGCTTGATTTTATATATCATCATTATACATTTCTTCCTTATAAGTATGTCAATAGGAATGATACCTATTTCATGTAATCGGTGCGAGACAGGGTCAATGTACCCAAGCCCAAGAATGACTCTAGCCGCTCGTTTTTGTAAAAGATGAAGCCTTTGTGTATGTGTGGGGTAGTTAATGCCCCATACCATGACACAGTAAGTCAGGTGCGGGAGGAGAATTGCATTGTACAGTAGTTTTAGTTGTTTGCAGTTTAGTATTTCTCTCCCACGATACAGAAAACCTATGCCCATTGCAAATTTCCTAGCGACGTTTTCAATGTGATGCTTAAAAGAAAGCCGCTCGTCAACGACGACCCCTAAGAATTTCACGAGATTTTCCCTTTTTACGCTGACATTATCAATTCGAATTTCAGGTGCCATATCGAACGGTTTCTTCGAATACAGCTGAAAGCATGTTTTGGACACATTCAAGCATAATCGATTGCTGTGAAGCCAGGTTTTAACATTTTCCAACTCAGAATTTACACTGCCACAGAGTGAGATCATACAGGGCGCTGCCATGAACAAATTAGTATCATCTGCAAAGGTGATTGTGTGGAAAAGGCTTGAAGCATTCTGTAAGTCATTAACATAAATCAAGAAGAGTAAAGGGCCCAATACACTACCTTGTGGGACACCACAGGTGATATCACGCAACTCAGAACACACATCAGTGCCATTCTCATCTGTAAGCTTTACTTTTTTTTCTATTTGACAGGTAGCTTTGTATCAATTTTAGGGACTGTCCTCTAATTCCATATTTACTCAATTTATTGAAGAGTATTTCAAAATTAACACAATCAAAGGCCTTTTTTATGTCAAGATATACCTCTATGACAAAGTTCCCTTTTTCTAATTCATCAGTGACATGATCCATGAAGTTAATGAGAGCATGCTCAGTTGAATGTTTTGTTCTGAACCCATACTGGTTCTCGCCAAAAAGGTTCTTGTGCTCAAAGAAACCAAGAATGCATTGCTTAATACATTTTTCAATTATTTTGAAGAGTGGTGAAAGAACAGAAATAGGCCTGTAATTTCCTGGTTCATCTTTTTTGCCCTGTTTGAAGATGGGAGTAACTGTTGATATTTTGAGCCGATGTGGAAAACAACCTGTTTCAAAGCACAGGTTGACTATATGGCATAGAGGTCCAACAATGACAGGCGCCAGAAGTTTTAAAACTTTTGTGGATATTGGACTGTTCGTTCCACCCAAGTCCTTCAATTCCATCAATACCGCTAGGATAGTATTGCAATCTACTGGGTCAAGAAAGCATGTTTCAGGAACATCGTTGTGTATGTATGTTGTCGGTTCAATAGTACAAGGTGGTACATTTTCATTGATAGTTGTGCCTGTAGTAGAGAAAAACTCATTTAGAACGCTGGCAATCTCTTTTTGCTCAGATACAATTAGACCATCTGATACTAGTTGTTTTATGGTGCATGTCTTGGTATTGGTTCTACCAATGACTTCATTCAAAATTTGCCATGATCTTTTTGCATTACATTTATTTTCCTCAAATAGCTTCTGATAGTATCTCTGCTTGGCAATGCGAATATCATTCTTCAGGCGATTTCTAAATTGTTTAAATCTAGCAAGTCCAGACACGGTTTTGTTCCGAAGGTATTCCTTATACAAACAATTTTTCATATTAATCCTTTCTAACAGGTGGATGTCAATCCACGGTCGCAATGGGGTGATTTTCCTATTCTTGCGACACACAGGAAAAAAGTTATCAATTTCCGACTCAATAGTCCCACATAAAAATTTAAGGCTGTGTCCACTGAGTCCAGCTGATGAAAGTTATGAAACAACACTGATTCTATTTCTAAAAGTTTCAGTCTTATCAAGGGCGAATTTCCTATTAATGACTTTGGGACACTTCATTGTTCTCAAACCAAGATCAGACGCCAAAATAATTGGGAAGTGGTCTGAAACCAAAGTGTCCACAATCACTCCTGACGTAGCGGGCCCAAGAAGTTAGTAAATATACAATCAATTAAGGTGTTGGCACTATCAGATACCCGGTAGGTCTGTTCAGCGTAGGATAGAGGTTTTGGGCTAAAAAGAGTTCAACAAACTGTGACACAAGGTTATCAACAGAGTAGCGCAAAAAGTTAACATTGAAATCTCCGCCAATGAAGATAGTTTTCTTTTCATTTTTTAACCTATCAAATATTGCTTCAAGCTCCTCAATGCATTGTAGAATGCTTCGCTCTGGGGGCGATAAATGCACCCAATAATAATGTTTCTGTCATTGGCCCGATCAATTTCAACAAAGATGCTTTCAAGAACATCACTGTTGCAGTGCAGATCATTTCTTCTGACAAAGTTGAAAGAAGAGTGTAAATAGATGCCAACACCACCACCACTCCTGCCTACTCGATTTTGTTGACATAGTGTGAAATCATTTAGTACTGGGGGAATTGTTGTTTCTTTTAGCCATGTTTCCGTTACCAAAACACAGGATATTGAGATGTTCAAGTTAAAAACAAGGTCCCTAAATTGGTCACCATTTTTTAGGAGACTTCTTACATTGTGGTGAAGTAGAGTAAATTTATCAGCATCTTTGAAGGCACTGTTTTGGTTTGCAATTAAATGTGAAGTGTAGTACATACAATCATCAAATGTTGTCTCTCTATGCTGCAGTAATTCTAGTTCAGTTTCACTCAGGTCTGCAAACTCAAAAAACCTGAACCTCTCTGTTATCAGGTCATCAAATGACATGAAACTGAAAGTGTTTCACTTTCAGTAGAATGGATAAGATAAGAAATACAAAACAGGTAAACAATTTCTATAGCACATGGGTAGCTCTAACCAGTGATATCAGTAGGTATCAAGCATCTTGACCACATAGATACTGCTCAATGCAGTATGTATATCCAATCCAACCAGCTCAAGCAGGTACATCTTCAGCTACTGAATACCCCCGCCCAATTGCCAGCCAAGGAAATCCAGAGGTAAGTCCGCCCAGTTTCTGGATGATAAATTGAATGTTAGTCCAATACAGTGAAGACCACAGGGACCAATCAAGGCAGGTCACAAAGCCAAGACACATCACAAGTGATCTAGAGGTTAGCCAGATTTGTATGCAAGACATTGAGTCTTTGAGACTGTCAAGACAAAGTGATACTCTTCAACTAAATGCTGTCAGCTATCTAGCCAGATTAGCTCACCATACTGGCCCCAGAGGCTGACACACAGGCCCACCCCCACTGCATGTCCCAATCAGTGAAGGACATGGTTAAAACAATAAGTTAAAGAATGCCCCAAATTAGCACTGGACCGGCAAGAAGACCAGGCCGCCACAGCAAGTGGGAGCAACCCACCATGATGGCGGCGATGAATGAATAAGACTCAGGCAATATGTAGGAGTCAAGCCAGAGTTAGGCCAAGTAGCAGGTAATTCTCTCTCTCCCCACCATTTCATGCCAAGCGTGTCACGCATTGTACCCACCATGATGGCGGCGATGAATGAATAAGACTCAGGCAATATGTAGGAGCCAAGCCAGACTTAGGCCAAGTAGCAGGTAATTCTCTCTCTCTCCACCATTACATGCCAAGCGTGTCACGCATTGTACCCACCATGATGGCGGCGATGAATGAATAAGACTCAGGCAATATGTAGGAGCCAAGCCAGAGTTAGGCCAAGTAGCAGGTAATTCTCTCTCTCTCCACCATTACATGCCAAGCGTGTCACGCATTGTACCCACCATGATGGCGGCGATGAATGAATAAGACTCAGGCAATATGTAGGAGTCAAGCCAGAGTTAGGCCAAGTAGCAGGTAATTCTCTCTCTCCCCACCATTTCATGCCAAGCGTGTCACGCATTGTACCCACCATGATGGCGGCGATGAATGAATAAAACTCAGGCAATATGTAGGAGCCAAGCCAGAGTTAGGCCAAGTAGCAGGTAATTCTCTCTCTCTCCACCATTTCATGCCAAGCGTGCCACACATTGTAGAGCTTGAGTGTGCCAGATACTCAATAATCCATTAAAACGTGCCGAAGCACAGGTGCGGAGGCACTCACACACACACATAAACGTGCCAAGGCACTGGCACCAAAGCACCCATTCATACATAAAACGTGCCAAGGCACTGGTGTCATAGCACTCATTCACACATTGCAGTATCTATGCACAACTCCACACATGCTGAGGCAAAAACTCGGATACATAGGTGAGAGAGATGCAAATCAACAGATTTGTTGTTACCCAATGCTTCAAGGCAAAACTCCAGCCGCACCAGTTACTGCAGTCACATCACCATAGCATGATTGAGAGCCCCACTGGTGCAGCAGACCCGGCCGACCTGCAAGCCAAAACATTTAGAATGATGAGAGGTCAGTGAACCACCAATAGCCCCCACTATCAGGTTACAGCAGGGGAGCAATGTGAACACCCCTCCAAGACCAGCACCATGAGCCAGCCAGCAGCAGCAACAGCAATGGCCTATTATGACCTGCCCACCCTGAAACCACCTGCATGCCTGGTTTTACCCACCACAAATTCTTCCAAATTATATAGACGGTTGGCTACATGTCCCTGAGGGATGTTGTCCAGGGTCTGAGACCGCCCAAAGTGCTCCCTGGGTACCGCTCCTTGTTTGTGGGGAGCATCATGAACTGCATGACAGATGACATTCTCACTCCAGCCTGGGTCAACCAGAACATACCTCTGATCTCTGGTGGCTCTGGGGAAGATGTTCCCATTATGAGTGTGGTAGCTGCCTATCAGTTCTTTCTTTTTCATCAGTGACAGCTGATGTACCTGCTTGGCCCTCTTGGAGGTCAAATTCTCCTGAATAATGACCCTATGCCTTGACTGAGGGTCCTTCTGAAATCTGGCCTCATAAACTTTTTTCCTATCTTCTAAATCCTCAAACTTTACCACAGCTCGGTCTTTTTTGCGTAGACGGTGGCAAGCCAGGATCTTTCCAGTCAGCTTCACTCCTAGCTTATTTTTAATGACATTTTCTACTACCTTTTTGGTTTCAGCAGGCTCCTCAGGTCCGCCTGCCTCATTCAAAGTTGCATGAGGGAGATCTTCTCCACTTAGTATCAGACAGTCTCGACGGCCGTACTGCTTGTTGTTATCAACTAACTTCTCAAGATAGAGTACATGGGCCTTTATTTCCTTATTCTCTTCAACTAGGAGATGTCTTTCGTGTTTACCTGCAGCTACCTCATCTTTGAGCTCTCTTACCTGCAGCTACCTCATCTTTGAGCTCTCTTAACTCTACAATAAACTCAGCCAAACGGCTATCCAGCAAACCCTCCACTGCAGCTACCTCACCTTTGAGCTCTCTTAACTCTACAATAAACTCAGCTAAACGGCTATCCAGCAAACCCTCCACTACAGCTACCTCATCTTTGAGCTCTCTTAACTCTACAATAAACTCAGCTAAACGGCTATCCAGCAAACCCTCCACTGCAGCTACCTCATCTTTGAGCTCTCTTAACTCTACAATAAACTCAGCTAAACGGCTATCCAGCAGACCCTCCACTACTTCCATAATAGAGTCCATGATACCACTAGCTAAAGCCACCCAAAAACTATTTAATTGATTAACTTAACTTACAGAAACAGTTGTTCAAGTTGATTCACAGGAGAGTCTCTTCAACACTATTTACTAATATGTGGCAAAAATGGCGCTATCGATATTTAAATATTTGAAGATGTATATCACTAAATTGTTAATTTGGGAAGTATATGCGATAACAAGAATTCCAAGATGATATACGATAATCTATAAATATGCAATGACTATTAAATTACCTCTAAGCAATAAATCACAGAGCTCGCAGTCGCACCACGTGCTCGACCTTGGTTGGAGTCAGATATGGGTTTGATTGATATTGAGGTTTGATTATGGTCTATAATATTACGCCAACAGCTCATTTGTGCCACAAATAGGTATCATATTTGGAATCAGCACATCAAAACACCCTAGAAATTGCAAAATTTATGCATGAAACAGACTGTTGGACTTGTAATATTTACTGTATTATTATTATTATTATTATGTAAATAATGTTGATGCACTAAAGCACCAGTGTCAGTATCCTCTGCACTCTGATAGCATGCAAATGGTATGATAGTCTGAGGTTTAGACATGTTCAAAGAGTGTACTTTTTCTATTTGGATGTGACAAAAAAATAGATCTTTGCCCTATCAAAAATATAAATAAAGCCATGACAAAAATCATGGGATAAGGTACAAATCATAATGAGGAAAGAGGGTAGGTAAGAACTAGGAACCTATGAAAATAAGATTAAGTTATAAAACTGAAATAAAATGCATAAACATCAACATGACATGAAACAAAAAACTGAAAATCAGCATTCAGTGCCGTCAAGGTCATTGTTATAGGTACATGCACATCCTTACTTTTCGCATATAATTTAAAATTGTGATGTGCCACAAGGAACTATATATTTATAACTATGATATTTGTATACCTCGAGTAACACCAACGCCGCCGCCCGGCTAAATGTGCCCCGCCAACGCCGCAACTTGCGTCCTCATCACCCTGGCAACTTGCAATGAATACAATTACACACATTGGCGGGTTTCAAGGCAGGATAACTATAACTAACAGACGTGTGTAAAAACAGCAACAGATTCACATTCACATTCAGCGACAGATTCGCGGACCCCTTAGAATCATCTAAAACTCTACAGCAAGATAGACAGGAGCATGTAGATCAACATGGTGAAATCTGTTTCACCCTACATATGATAGTTTGGCGTCTAGACACGGTAGATAAGCGTCTAGACAAAAAATAGAGTTCGCCAGCGACAGAATCGAGTTTTGGCGGACCTCTTCGATTTTCATGAAAATCGGTGTCCAGATAGAGTTTTAAGTGTAGGTGAACATGGTTAAATCCGTTCCACCCTACATATGACAGTTTGGCGTCTAGACGCCAAATCTAGTATTTGAGTTTTGGCGGACCCATTCGATTTCCATGAAAATCGGCGTCCAGATAGAGTTTCAGACGTAGATTAACATGGTCAAATCCGTTTAACCCTACATATGATAGTTTGGCATCTAGACGCCAATAGAGTTCGCCAGCGACAGATTCGAATTTTGGCGGACCCCTTCGAATTCCATGAAAATCGGTGTCCAGATAGATATTCAGGCGTAGATAAACATGGATAAATCCATTTTACCCTACATATGATAGTGTACCATCTATACGCCAATAGAGTCCACCAGCGACATATTCGAATTTTGGCGGACCCCTTCGAATTCCTTGAAAATCGGTGTCCGAATAGAACTTCAGGCGTAGATTAACATGGTTAAATCAGTTTCACTCTACATATGACAGTTTGGTATCTAGACGCCAATAGATTCCGCCAGCGACATATTCGAATTTTGGCGAACCCCTTCAAATTCCATGAAAATCAATGTTCAGATAGAGTATCAGGCGTAGAATATCATCGTGAAATCCGTTTCACCCTACATATGATAGTTTGGCATCTAAACACCAATATAGTCTGCCAGCGATAGATTCGAATTTTGAGGGACCCCTTCGAATGCCATTAAAATCAGTGTCTAGATACAGTTTCAGGCGTAGATTATTATGGTCAAATTCGTTTCACCCTACATATGATAGTTTGGCATATAGACGCCAATAGAGTCTACCAGCGACATATTCAAATTTTGGCGGACCCCTGCGAATTCCATGAAAATCGGTGCCCAGATAGAACTGCAGGCGTAGATTAACAGTGAAATCTGTTTCACCCTGCATATGATAGTTTGGCATTTAGACGCCAATAGAGTCCGCCAGCGACATATTCGAATTTTGGCGGACCCCTTCGAATTCCATCCAAATCGGTGTCCAGATAGAGCTGTAGGCGTAGATTAACATGGTTAAATCAGTTTCACTCTAAATATGACAGTTTGGCATATAGACGCCAATAGAGTCTACCAGCGACATATTCGAATTTTGGCGGACCCCTCCGAATTCCATGAAAATCGGTGCCCAGATAGAACTGCAGGCGTAGATTAACAGTGAAATCTGTTTCACCCTGCATATGATAGTTTGGCATTTAGACGCCAATAGCGACATATTCGAATTTTGGTGGACCCCTTCGAATTCCATCAAAATCGGTGTCCAGATAGAGCTGTAGGCGTAGATTAACATGGTTAAATCAGTTTCACTCTAAATATGACAGTTTGGCATCTAGACGCCAATAGATTCCGCAAGCGTCATATTCCAAATTTGGCGGACCCCATCGAATTCCATGAAAATCGGTGTCAAGATACAGTTTTGAGCGTAAATTAACATACGTCAAATCCATTTCACCCTACATATGATAGTTTGGTATCTAGACGCCAAATAGACAGCGCCAGATTCGAATTTTGGCGGACCCCTTCGAATTACATGAAAATCGGTGTCCAGATAGAGTTTCAGGCATATATTAATATGGTTAAGTCTGTGTCACCCTAGATATGATAGTTTGGCATCTAGACGCCAATAGAGTCCGCCAGCGACACTTTCGAATTTTGGCGGACCCCTTCGAATTCCATCAAAATCAGTGTCCAGATAGAGCTTTAGGCGTAGATAAACATAATCAAATCCGTTTCCCCCTTCACATGATAGTTTGGCATCTAGACGACAATAGAGTCCGCCAGCGACAGATTCGAATTTTGAAGGACCCCTTCGAATTCCATGAAAATCGGTGTCCAGATAGAGTTTCAGGCGTAGATTAGCCTGGTGAAATCTGTTTCACCTACAAATTATAGTTTGGTATCTAAACGCCAATAGTCCACCAGCGACATATTCGAATTTTGGCGGAACCCTTCGAATTCCTTGAAAATCGGCGTCCGAATAGAACTTCAGGCGTAGATTATTATAGCTAAATCTGTTTCACCCTATATATAATAGTTTTGCATCTAGATGCCAATAGACTCCGCCAGCGACAGATTCTAATTTTGGCGGACCCCTTCGAATTCCATGACAATCGGTGTCCAGATAGAACTTCAGGCGTAGATGAACATAGTGCAATCCGTTTCACCCTACATATGACAGTTTGGCATCTAGACGCCAATAGAGTACGCCAGCGACAGATTCGAATTTTGGCGGACCCCTTTGAATTCCATGAAAATCGGTGTCCAGATAGAGCTTCAGGCGTAAATTAACATAGTGAAATTCGTATCGCCCTACATATGATAGTTTGGCATATAGACGCCAAAAGAGCCCGGTCGCCGTCGGAGGGAAGCTGAAGGCGTCAGGGTGCCACCATTCTGAGTGCACCGGGGCACCGCATCGCTTTCGGGCCGGCAAGGTGCCATCCGGGGCGGTATGATACCTTCCGAGGGTAGCAAGAAATGCTTTCCGAAGGTGGCAAGACGTCTTCCGAACTCCGAAGGCGGCACATTGCACTCTGAGGGCGGCAAAATGTTTTCCGAGGGCGACATGATGCTTTCCAAGGGCGGCATAATGAGCTCTGAGGGCGGCAAGATGCCTTCCAAGGGCGGCAATATGTCTACGAAGGCGGCATGATGCCTTCCAAGAGCAACATAATGCGCTCTGAGGGCAGCAGGATGCCTTCCGAGGGCGGCATATTGCACTCCAGAGGCGGAATAATGTGCTCTGAGGGCGGTAAGATGCTTTCCGAGGGCCACAAAACATCTTCCGAGGTCGGCATAATGCACATCCGAGGGCGGCAAAATGTCTTCCGAGAGCGACAAGATGTTTTCCTAGGGAGGCATGATGCTTTCCGAGGGCGGCATAATGCTCTCTGGATTCTGAGGAGGGCATGATGCCTTCCGAGGGCGGCAAGATGTCTTCCGAGGGCGGCATGACACCTTCCAAGAGCGGCATCATGCGCTCTTAGGGCGGCAAGATGCCTTCCGAGGACGACAAGACATCTTCCGAGGGCGGAATAATGCACTCCGAGGGCGGCAAAATGTCTTCCAAGGGCGACACGATGTTTTCCGAGGGCGACACGATGTTTTCCGAGGGCGGCATGATGCCTTCCGAGGGCGGCATGATGCCTTCCGAGGGTGGCATGATACATTCCGAGGGCGTCATGATGCCTTCCGAGGGCGGCGATGTGCCTTCCGAGGGCGGTGATGTACCTTCTGAGGGCGGCATAATGCGTCGTGAGGGCGGCAAGCTGTCTTCTGAGGGTGCCAGGGTGCCTTTCAACAGTGCTACGACTATGTCGGTGGACACAAGGGCGCCCTGGCGGCCTCCCGAGAACGCTACAGCGCGTTCGGCGCCGGCAAATCCTTTGCAAGAACGTCGTCGCGGCGTCTTCGGCGCCCCGGTGCCCGAGGGCGCCGTTTTCTAAGGCAGGGGGCTTCAGCCCCTACGCCCCCCCCCCCTGGACCCACTACTGTCTGAGGGCTGTATTTTTGAGTGTCACGTATTGTCACTTTCTGGAAATCTGCGGACAACCTTTCTTTATGAGGATGCAAAGTCTCAGGCTAATATGTGCGTTTCTTTTTGACTTATTGACTCCTGAATGACTGCAGGTTAACATGGGAGAGGGGGGTAATTTTGTCAGGTTGTATGGGCTCTTACTCAATAACCTTTGAGTGTCATGAATAGTGACTTATATATTCTGAAAGAGCGTGTTTTTCTCTATTTGTTTGCATAGTTGCATTGAAGTGGGTGCGTTCTGGTGAATGTGTCATTTGAATGTGAATGTGAATATCATGAAACTTGATGTACGTAAATACAAGGCCATAGAGACCAGGCCAATATTAGTAAAGTAATCTTGATAGAGACTAGTAGACCCGTCCGGGGTAAGCAGCGAAATGCGTGATGTCACGGGCACGTGGCGTCACACGCTCCCTATTCAAATAGTGTTAAATCGGCCTACTTTCGCGTCCTACCATTTGCATACCTTAGGTGCCAGATAGATTAATTGAGCACTAAATGATAGATTGAAACGTCCTCTACAGCTCGCGTTTGAGACATTTTCTCCTAAATTGCAAGGGTGAGCCGGCTAGACGATGTCAAAGCGAGGCATGCAACCGAGCGAGGCCCATGCCCATATAAAGCAATGTTTGGATTTGGCCACGGGGAACTGTCGCTGGATGCTGTTTTTGGTTGAAATGCGAATTTTGTATTATTTCACCTGGTTGTTGATGAAGTAAGGTGACTTGAGGATACTTTGTAGTAGTATCTATCAGTTGAAAGTATTTTTACATCTGGATTACACTTGTTTCACCTACTATTATGGTGAAGATCGTTGAATGACGAATGCGCCACCGTAAATAAACATGGCGGCCGCGCCGGTCGAAAGCGTAATTCTTTTGGTAGACCAAGAAGTGCCACGAGACGGTCTACGAAAGGAAATACGCTTCTCCCGATTCGGCCACCCCATTGGTGGAAATCGAGCTGGAAAGTGACGCCATGGGACAGGGTGGACCAGGGAGTGTTCTATTGCCCTGGACCAGGGTGATAGAGGACGGGTGGACACGTTACGAAGATACACAAATACAAATACAAATACAGAAGATACAAGTACAGGATAGTATATAGGCCTGTTATATAGGTATATAGCAAGGTCCGTTTACATTCTGGAGTGATTCAAAGGAATGTTCGAGTGTTGAGAGGGTAGGTACTGGTATACATAGACGTTGAGCATCCCCTGATCATATATCACTGCAATATAATTTCTGCACAGCCACAAGCTTACCAGGGAGGTGCTTTGATTTCAATTTACACCTTGGGCTTATACTGCTTTGTACAACGTTAAGACATAAAGATGTAGAAGAAAAGTGCAACAAAGAGCCTCTCAGTCCCATCCAAGGTTTTTTCATTGAGCCAGTGGCTCATTTTTTGGCAGTGCGTCTACAACATACATAGGTTGAGTAATCAGTAACTGTGGGGCTGGCATCACCATCCGGGGCTGGCGTCACCCTCGCACGGCCGGGCAATCAAATCAAGGTTCAGGTTACCATCACCGTTGTTGGTTTGGAGTCATGGGGAAGCTTAATGACATCACCAGATACAAGCGAATCTTAGGCCGCCCCGATTTAATAGCTACAAGCGGCAGGCCGAACCGATCAGAATTAATTAAACTTAACTAACCTAATCTCATCTAACCTAACCTAACCCTGCCATTAGGTCCGATCGGGTCGGCCTACAGCTCATAGCCATTAAGTCTGACGGGTCGGCCTACAGCTTGTAGTCATTAAGTCTGATCGGGTCGGCCTACAGCTCATAGCCATTAAGTCTGATCGGGTCGGCCTACAGCTTGTAGCCATTAAGTCTGATCGCGACAAAACCTACTGCTTGTAGCCATTAAGTCTGATCAGGTCCGCCTAAGATTCGCTCGTAGCCAGAATCTGGTGACGTCATTAAGCTTCCCCATGACTCCAGACCAACAACGGTGATAGTAACCTGAACCTTGATTTGATTGCCCGGCCGCGAGGGTGACACCAGCCCCGGACGGTGATGCCAGCCCCACCGTTACCGAGTAATTGGGGGTGTATAGAGCAACGTATGCTCTGTAATCCCACAGCTTACAGAACATGTGTATGTTCTGTAATCTCCTGGCTTATACAACATACATATGCTGTATAAGCCGGAAGATTACACAGCATACGCCCAGAAACTGTATGTCAATGAAGACAGCAACACATTCATATTCATATTAAAATATGTATCAAAGTTACTCCAATTTCGCCCTAATTCGCACACGATAAGCCCAATGGGTCAGTGCACAGCCTATGAAGTTATATTCGCATATAACAAACGGTTTGACCTACAGAGGTCACAATAGGTGAAACCTATTGTTCTCAATTCTCAATTTGTTTGTCTCAATTCATGTGTGTTTTGAAATAATGTGTTGAATAAATGTGTATATCTAAAAACAGGTGAAATATGTGATACCCCATAACTTCTCACCTAATTGACTTAGATAAATTTGTATTATTTATAAAACAAAATATCCGGAACAGGGTGAGGATCATGCACAAACCAAGATTGGACCAGCCCGGGTCACTGTTTGACCTCCGGTCAAAAATGTCTCTGTTTGCAATGGGTGACAACTAGTTGCACAGTATCTATAAATCTTAGAAAATGCACTTATAAATGCAATTGAGCACAGAACCATGTGCAAGTGACCATAGTTGATGCACAACACAACAGATGACCTTACTCTGCTACCGTGTGACCTTAGGTCACAAAAACATGTGCAAAACACGGTTATGGGCTAACATTGCGGTACCACATAACTCTTACGCTAATTGAAGTAGCTGAGTCATCCCAGTGCCCCTTTTTTGCATTAGCACATAGATGGTGCACAACAAAACATTTTATCTGAAAATGTCACCATTTGACCTCAGGTCACGTTCACATTTTTCATTGCAGCTTTTTAGACAATGGCAGTATCACATAACTTTTTCCTTAAAGGCCTTAGGGGAATCAGCCCAAACGATCCGTTATTGAGTTGGCATTAATGTCGCGCAAAAAAAAAAACACCGCCCTGCTCCGCTTCGTTTTCGAGCTATTCACGAAAAACGTGTGTTTGGGGGGGGGGGGGGGGCACAAAAGTGCTCCCCCCTCTACTGTGCGTGTTACAGGGTAGGCGATGGTGGTGGAATGGGTTCTAAGTGATTTTGGGAAAAACTTATGCGGTACCGCGTCATTCTCCCGTGTGCCATAACGGTACCTTATGCCGTGACCTGAGGTCAAACGATGACCTGACGGGGTTAGGTCGCTCTTTGTGCACTATCTATAGGCTGGTGAGAATATTTAGCCGTTGAAACGACTTCGGTAAGTACTTCAGGGAAAAAGTTATGCGGTTCCCGAGATTTGACCTCACAGGCACTCAATGACTGCCCGGGGTCAAACGATCACCTCAGAAAGAAATGCTTTTAGGCTTCGAATATACTCATTACTCATATACACCAACATTTGGTATCATTTTGAACACAATCGGCCGGTAAACAACGAATGCGTATTTGGACGGCTCGTTAAATGGATATCAGCACCTTTGCAGGTGTCCTGAGGTCAAACGGCGACCTGCAGCAGGGGTCAAGTCTTGAGTTGTGCACCTTCGGTGGGTTAAAGAGAAGACGATGGTGGTGGCATGGGTTCTCTAAGTGAATTTGGGAAAACATGACCGGTACCGCGTCATTCTCCGGTCATAACGGTAACTTATGTTGTGGTGACCTGAGGTCAACCTGTGACCAGGGGCGGTCGGATCACTCATTGTGCACCGTCTACAGGCTGGTGGGAATATTTAGCCGGTGAAACGACTTCGGCAAGTACTTTAGGGAAAAAGTTATACGGTACCCGATATTTGACCTTGCAGACACTATATGACCTCCCGAGGTCAAACGGTTGGCCTCTGAAGAAATGATTTTAAGTTTCGAATATACTCAGACACCAACATTTGGTATAAGTTTGAGCACAAATGGCCGGTAAACAACGAATACGTATTTGGACGGCTCGTTAAATGGCTATTAGCGCCTTTCCAGGTGCCCTGAGGTTAAACGGTGACCTCGAGGAGTCAACTCTTGAGTTTTGCACCTTCGGTGGGTTAAAAGGAAGGCGATGGTGGTTGAATTGGTTCTCTTAAGTGATTTTGGGAAGAAAAAACGTATGCGGTACCGCGCCATTCTCCCGTTTGCCATAACGGTAACTTATGCCGTGACCTGATGACAAACGATGACCTGAGTGGGTTAGGTCGCTCTTTGTGCACTATCTATTGGCTGGTGGTAATATTTAGCCGTTGAAACGACTTCGGTAAGTACTTTAGGGAAAAGGTTATGCGGTACCCGATATTTGACCTCGCAGGTACTCTTTGACCTCCCGAGCCCTGAGGTCAAACGTAACCTTATATTTTTTTTAGGGGGGGGGGGGGGGTCGAATATTTAGACGTACAACGACATCCACAATATATTCGGTGGTTTTTCCTGTCGAGGTGAAAATGAAAGATGACAAACCGCGTCGCAGGGTTCGGAATAACCTCATAGACACCGACATTTGGTATAACTTTGAACACAATCGGCCGGTAAACAACGAATATGTATTTGGACGGCTCGTTACATGGCTATTAGCGCCTTTCCGGGTGACCTGAGGTCAAACGTTGACCTGGAGGGATCAAGTCTTGAGTTGTGCACCTTCGGTGGGTTAAAGGTAAGGCGATGGTGGTGGAATGGGTTCTCTAAGTTATTTTGGGAAAAACTTATGCGCTACCGCGTCATTCTCCAGTGTGACATAACGGTAACTTATGCCGTGACCTGATGACACGATGACCTGAGGGGGTTAGGTCGCTCTTTGTGCACCATCTATTGTCTTTTGTGAATATTACGCCATTGAGCTGATTCCCCTAAGGCGTTTAGAGAAAAAAGTTATACGGTACCCCGTCAGTGTCTAAAAAGCCGCAATGAAAAATGTGTACGTGACCTGAGGTCAAACGATTACATTTTCGGATACAATGTTGTGTTGTGCACCACCTATGTGTTAATGGAAAAATTGTGGCACTGGTATGATTCGGCTACTTCAATTAGCGTAAGAGGTATGCGGTACCGCAATTTTTGCCCAAAACCGTGTTTTCGCGTGTTTTGTGACCTAAGGTCGCACGGTAGCAGAGTAAGGTCATCTGTTGTGTTGGGCGTAC
>JAXIVJ010009954.1:42500-49106 GCA_036785665.1 Chirona hameri
TCCGCAGACTGCGGGAGAAGGCCCCGACGGTGAGTAGGAGGGAGACACTTCCGCAGACTGCGGGAGAAGGCCCCGAGGTGAGTAGGAGGGAGACACTTCCGCAGACTGCGGGAGAAGGCCCCGGAGGTGAGAAGGAGGCGAAGCTCTACAGCAGACTGCGGGAGAAGGCCCCGGAGGTGAGAAGGAGGGGACACTACTGCATACTGCGGGGAGAAGGCCCCGGAGGGAGAGAAGGAGGTGAAGCTCTACAGCAGACTGTGACGGCAGGCCCCGGAGGTGGGAAGGAGGGGCGGCTCCGCGCTCATTTCCGGTGGGGAACAGAATGTGTGGCGTTCGAGTCTTGGATTCGTTTTGCCTGTTTTGTTTGAAGTAGCTGTTTATTTATTTTTGCCGTGCCGTGAGTTCCGTGTGCACTGTCCATGGCTATTTATTTTACAGTCATGGGTCTCCGCTAGGCACAGTGTACTATATGCCCGATTAACGAATGACCTAATGTGAACGGCAGACCGTTTGAGACCCTAATTTTTCGGCGATAACTTTTGAAGGGAATCAACTGGGCATTTACGAATTTCTTCACAATTGATATTTCAGACGCTGCGCCAAAATTTGTATTGTAAAGGTCGGTTAATGTCAAACGAAAATGTATGGCACTTGCCACCCACTCGTAATGCTAAAAATTCGCGCAGGGAACTCAATCGGTGGGTAGAGGCTATCGTGAAAGGGGTGGAGCTAGCTCTGACGTCAGAGTTTAGCTCCGCTCTGGCTGACCTTGAACGGCGCTCTCCGATCCGTGACCGGTCGGTCTTGTTTGTGGCGGGCGGAGTTGAGGGCGGGGACTACAGGCGACCAGGCGTTAGCCTCTATCCGAGCTCGCATCATCTTTATAACATAACGAGTGAATGGAAAGTGTCCTAATATTTTTCGTTCGGACACTAATCAACCTTAATGGGAATGTATCACCTTTGTATTGGTGTTGAACTGAGATAGCCATTCTCTTTGGCCGTTATTGAAATGTCTAAAATGCTAAGGTAATTCTTTCCCCAAAACTTAGCCGTTTTTAAGTAATTTAATTCCCATTTTTCAAATCGTGGGCTCCAGGCTGTTGCCGCCGTTGATTGGCTGACAGCCACTTTGTCAGGCCATTCCAACTTTTTCAGCCAATCTCAGCAGGCGGTCATACAGCTTCAATCATGGGACGTCATCGTCCCAATTTAAAACCTTAAGTTTGTATAAAGGTTTAAGCGACTTTTCGAGGAGAGACAAATATCACCATTCGTTTTTCAGCAGCACTTACTTCATATTTTCGACTATAACGGGACAACCAGCGGATAATTTGCAACTTTCATAAAGGTGAAACATTCCCTTTAGGAATACAAATTAGCGTAAGGCCTGGAACGATCCATTGCAAGAAATTCGTTCATGCCAGTTGATGCATTCCAAAGTTATCGCCGAAAATTAGGGTCCCGAGCCGTCTGCCGTTCACAGTAATGTACGTACAAATGCGCACTCAATAGCTTTACTAAACGATGCCTCAACACAAGCGATACACACATACACGACATACACACATACACACAGTACACACATACACACATACACACATACACACTTACACACCATACACCACATACACACATACACACATTACACACATACACACATACACACTTTACACACATACCACACAACACACACACACACACATACACACATAACACACTTACACACGCCATTGTGCCTCTGACTCCGTGTGCAGTTGTTGGGATTTTTTCATTTCATGACCTGGTCCCGGAGAGTAAAAATCCTTAGGTGGGAGAGTAAAATTGTATTGTCAGGCAAGTAAGATTTACATTTTTGTTTTAATTATGTTACTTGGAAAGTAAAGAATCCTGATTTGGTAATAGATATTAAATCCTTGTGAGAAAATTGAATTATATTTTAACTACAATGTCTGTAAGATCAGGGGCGAAAACAGCAAATTTCCTGAACAAATATGAAGAGAGCAAAATTCTTTGGACCCAAAAAGTCCAGAAAATGGCCCAAATTCCAAGGCTGACACGGAGTGTCTGTCTGTCTGTTCTGCTGTTTCGGCAGTGTGCTGAGGCCAGCCATCTGCCGTGGCGCTCAGCTGACTGTCTGTCTGTTCTGCTGTTTCGGCAGTGTTCTGAGGCCAGCCATCTGCCGTGGCGCCAGCTGACTGTCTGTCTGTTCTGCTGTTTCGGCAGGTGTGCTAGGGCCAGCCATTCTGCCGTGGCGCCAGCTGACTGTCTGTCTGTTCTGCTGTTTCGGCAGTGTGCTGAGGCCAGCCATCTGCCGTGGCGCCAGCTGACGGGCTTGCGCGGACGGTACCGCCCATCGACGCCGACATCGTGCGGCTACGGCGAGATGACGGACGCGCTGAGACCGCGGGCCACCTTCCATCCCCACTATCACCGTGGGAGAATGTGAGTGCTGAGTACCCCGCCCCGCCTGGTCCTCCCCGCCACGACCCGCCCCGCGGGTGTCCCCCGTCCGCTGTATGCATGGACGTAGGAATGTTTTTAAAAGTTGTGTGTGTGTGTGGGGGGGGGGGGGGGGGCAGCCTTAGTGGCGGATCTAGGTTTCAAGCTTTTTTGGGGGAGGGGGAAACTTCGCTCAGTTTCGTCAGCGAAAGGTTGTTGGACCGGAGGGGGGAGGGGCGGTGGGCGTCGGGGTCCGCAGCACGAAGGACTCCTTGATCGGGGGGGGGTGGGGGGTATTTTACTTCTCGAACAAAGATCACAACCTCCAGAACGGTGAGGGGAGTGGGGTTGGGGCAAAAACAATACGTTTTGCCTACCGAGTTTTCGTTTGGGGAGGGGGGTGGGAGGACAATTCGGGCGTGAAATTCTGCTCACCATGGCAAGGTGGGTTTCGAGTCGCTTCCCCTCGCCACCGCTCGATATTCGCTCCTGACGGGATGACCTGTGGTCGGTGGCAGCGGGCCGCGAACAGGTCAGAAGATTTACATCAGGAGCTGGGCGGACCGTGTCCAACTTCGAGCACGTTAAACATTCGCCACATAAATCCTGCCGTTGAAAATGGAAGTACGTCTCGGGTGGTCGGGGTCAGGGCCACGCAACAAGCTCTGCTTAGCATAGGGGTGCGATCCCAGAAATCATCCATCAAATATTCGGACTAAATTTATTTAAACAAAATATCCGTGCTAAGTGGTTGAGGCAGTATCCTCAATAGGTCATGGCAATTTAGGGTTGTGAATTCAAGTGTTCTGACAACTGTTAACCCGCGCTCCGCTGGGGTCTTCAGCCGAACACATGGGGGGGGGGGGGGGGGGGGGGGGGGGTCGCCCTGCTAGGGTCTCAGCCGACACAGGGGGGGGGGGGGCAAGATTCTGTCCCCTCGTTATCTTCCTAGCTAATTAATCGCAACGAGACGCACAAGACGCAATTGAAAGTTCGCAATAGATGCATCTAAAACATACGCGAAATTTCCAAATTGAAGTCATACTAATTGGGGATCATACGTGAATAAAACATGACAAATTTGTTTGAAATTAGGTTCGGGTGTTTTCTACGCATGGTCCTTCAAATATGTATTCCGTTATTTGAGATACTTTGCAAATGTTGATTTTGTGAACTTCCCAAATTGGTTTTGTATTATTAGGGGGGGGGGGCATAAACTCAAAATTTCACAATCTGATAGCCACATTTTCAAGAGAATGTCATTTCCTTTCCTTTGTCGCTTTTATTGCAATTTGCTTCAAAACTCGATTAATACTAATTTTCAACATTTATCGTTATTTCACACAAAAAACCGGCGTGGACTGCATCACTAAAATAGTCATTATCTCCCACAGTACCCTTGACCGACTTCATGGAACGTTTGTTTTTAAGAAATGTGGTAAAATCGATGTAGCATAAGCAGCACGAAGTTTGGGCGTTGCTATCTGAACAGTTTCTAAGTTATTGAGAACAAGAGGGAGGGGGCAGATTCTGTCACCTCAGCGGGGCAGCGAGTAAGTAATGCTATTTAATCAATACGGCGATAGTAGAGGGATTAAATCACCCAAAAGTGGGATGAATATAAAGGGTCGCAAAGGCAAGGTTACCCCGCCGCATATTTGGAAATGTACGAATACAATATCCAGACCTATCATACTTAGGGAGCTATACGGAAGTCAACAATATAAATATTGCTTTGTAAATCGGTTTGGGCATCGTCCCACAATTGGTTCGCCAAATATATATTCCGGTTTTTAATATGTTCGAAAATTATTGATTTTGTGGAAATACAAAACAAAAATCACAAAATTCAAAATTTTGCAAACATAATTACACCAATTGTATAATATAATATATTATAGAACGAATTATGGACGATGCCCAAACCGCAATTTCAAAGCAATATCTATATTTTTGACTGACATGGCTCTAGGTATGATAGGTCTTGATTTTGTATTCGACATTTTCCAAATATGCCGTCCCGGCACACTGGCTTCTATCTGACCTTGAATGCGCCGCTGCACAGGTCATCCCCACACCAGAACAAAAAAATATCGAACGCCGAAGCGCCCTCGAACCCCACGTTGCGGGGGGGGGGGGGGGGGGGCGCTAGATCATTCTATAGTCCTAGCGGCTCTTTCGACTGAGCTACGGGGCGGACTTCACTCTGGCTGACGGATATTGAACAATACCAGCGACCCGAAGAGGGAGAAACGGCTCAATAGGATCCCCAAGCCTAGAAGTGGTGGCCATTCCTCTCCAGGCCCCACCTGTGTCTACGCTTATGTGTGGGGTTGTGAATTAAATGGTACTTTGATTCAAACTTAAAGCTCGAACCTAGTCGAACTGTATACCAGTTGATTGAGAGCCGAGACATCGCTCAAAGGGGGGGGGGGGCGAGCTGAGATGGCTTACTTCCCCAGCTGAGAAAAAAAAAATGGGACAATAAGACCATCTGCAGCATCCGTCACCCCTACCGCCTACGCCCTATTGATTGCTATTGTGGTTTTGTGAAATAAAAAGTTTTTCTCCGAACTTCTAAAGCCCGAACCAATGCGAGTGATTGAAGAGGGGAAAAACTGCCCAAAGTAGGGAGAGCAGTTATATCGTTGGCCCCCAGACTAAAAAGCGGGCCTTTGTCCCCTGGCCCCAGGTTTCTACGTCTATGCGCTTTAGTATTGAGGGTTGAAGATTAAGTGTAATCATAACAACTTTAAGCATACATACTGAATCAACATCAGCGATGTAAGAGGGAGCAATCGCCAATACCTGGGGGATGCAGTAACATTGTTGGCTCCCTCGACCTAAACCAGTTGGGCCCTGCCTCCACGGGCCCCCGGTATCTAAGTATGCTTATGGCAGTGCCGGGGTATTGATTCATCGTTATTCTCCCAACTTTAAAGCATTTATCTCGAACAAATATCAGTGATCGAGAAGGGTGAAATCGGCCAAAAGTGAGGGGGCCAGTTTATCATTGTTGGACCCCATAGTCTAAAAAGTGGTGACATATGCCCGGCCCCTTCCCCCACGCCTTTGACTGCGGCTGTGAATCAATATTATTCTCCCAGCTTTAAAGGTATTCATCTCGAACCAATATCAGGTGATTGAAGAATTATAACATCGCTCACAAGTATGGAGCAGTTAATATTGTTGGATCCCCACTCTAAAAAGTGTGGTCTTGGCCTCCCCGGCGCCCCGCTTTTTTTACACTTGTGGGTTAGGTATTGCGGGGCTGTAAATTCATCATTATTTTTGCAAATTTTAAAGCATTCATATCGAATGAATATTCGTGATCGGAGGAGAAATCGTTCAAAGGTGTGTGTGTGTTGTGTGTGTGTGTGTGTGTGTGTGTGTGTGTGTGTGTGTGTGTGTTTGTGTGTTTGTGTGTGTGTGTGTGTGTGTGCTGTGTGTGTGTGGTGTGGGTGGCGTGTGCGTGTGCGTGTGCGTAGTGCGTTGAGGCGTGTGCGTGTGCGTGTGCGTGTGCGTTGTGCGTGTGCGTGTGCGTGTGCGTGTGCTAGTGCGGTGCGTGGCCGTGCGTGCGTGCGTGTCTACGTGCGTCAGCTGCGTGTGTGTGTGTGGGGGGGGGGGGGGCACGTTAACATTGCTGTCCTCGAGCCGTTTCTCCCCCCCCCCCGTTCCTACGCAATATGGGCCTGTATGTGACTGCGATCATGTATCCCCCGTTGGCTGTCCTCTTCGTGGTCCAGTGACCTGAACTGGGCTGAGATGTGGCCGGCACTCTGCGGCGACAGCCTCACGGCCGGCCGATCTCAGGTGGTTGTCCTAGTCGCAGGCGTCGGCCATCACCCGGCAGTGCACCAATGGCTGCGGTTAACCCGGCGGCTTCTGGGGTATTGTTCAACAACGCGAGTTACTGGAAATTTTTTAGCCCGGGCCCTCGTATCTCCCGATCTATTGGACCCAAACTAGCCTTCCACTGACCTCGTGGATTGGACAGGGGACCTGGCTCTGTCTCTCTGCTGCAGAGTTCAAGTGGCAGGCCGCGATGTTTGGCGACTTCCTGGACTTCCGTGTGTAATGGCTTACGTGGTAAGTAATTCACCTGTGCATTATCCTTGTTATGTGTCATCACTGGAGTGCAATGTACAGCCTTGTCACGATTTTC